>JADNYJ010000244.1:0-51907 GCA_015501075.1 Gymnopilus junonius
CATACAAATCAAGCTTGTTCAAATCCCATTTCTTCCTCTCTTCAAACTAGAAGCCATTATCGTTCCACGTACAGTCCTAAGGAAGCAGGGTGCCTTCCTTGGTATATTTTCTCCTCTGCCAGAAGGTGGAGCATGGTGACGTGTCGCTGGTGTGCTCCGAGCCCCGTTGAGTTCCAATCAACGAAATGACAGCCTGAAGTGGAGAGAGCAGGACAGAACAAGAGGTTACAGCCCGAAGTCGAGTTCGAAGAACTTCCAGGCGCAGCAGAAGGGCGTTGACGATGGTGAAAAGGAAGGTCGAGCACTGCCCGATCACGTCCACTAAGTCGAATCCGCTGCGGCCGAAATAACGAGTGCCACCAAGTTCCCACGAAGAGCGTCCTGGTCGGCATTTTGAATATTTGCACTGCCACGGGACAAGAAAAGCTAAGTCTGTCCCTCGCGATTCCTCGATGTGCCAAGATACCTTTCGAGTTATGGACCTGGGGCCTGTGAGCCCCTTGTGTTCTTTTGATAACGTAAAATCGCTTTCCCAAAGCTCAAATACGTAGCGATATATTTGCTTCTCGATTTCCGAATCAGAAGGGACTGTCTATAGTAGAACGCAATCCACCAACTCGATCCATGTACTACATCTGTCATCTGTCCAAGTTGCATAGCAAGACAGACATAGGGTCATGTTTCCAAAAACATGTCTGATTATCGATTTCGACCTGGCCACCGAGATTTGACATTCCATTTATTGAAGCACAAAACATGCCAGATGATATTGTCTCGGGAAAGGCGTATGGCGACGATACTTAGTCGTGTTGGAGGACAGTGGAGGATTCAAGGAAGGGGGAAAAGCAAGCTCCGAATTTGTCACTATTTGGCCAAGGCTTCCAGAATCAACGCTCTTCTTGGTCGGAATTGCCCAGATCCTCCTTGTTTCTTGGTGTCTTTCTGGTCGACATGGTGCGATATCGAGGTCACAGCGATTGTCCGCGACTGGCTGCTGATTCTCATTCTCAGGGCCTTTCTTTCTGCTACTTTCTGATGATCTGCCTTTGCCCACTTCTCTATTTGAGCGCTGTCATCTGCTGTGTGCTTTCCGATATCGACTTCTGATACAGCTTTTTGATCCATCACCTATGCCCAACTGGTTCATATGTCACTATAAAGGCCCAGCACAAGTGTTTCGTGCGTCATGGTTTCATCTTCCCTGGATCTTTTGATTGTTGCTGACTATTCTCTCTCCACACTCTAGTTATTTTTATAGGGTTATGAATCAATACATGATAGTTTTCGCATCGCCTTGTATTGCATTCGTCATCCCCTATGCATAACCCTGGCATAACACAGCTTCTTGTTATATGTTCCTCGCCTCTCCATCATCTTCTCTTCCAATTTCCCATGCAGAGCATTACAGCTATTACTTTAAGCTTCGTAACATCACTGACGTTCTGAATCTCCGCGACGTTAACGACTGAATTATGAAATTTGCTATATCTTGCATGGGATCGGGTAGATGTTCAGCGCATAAATGTCCTCACCCCTAGTAGCGGATATGCTTTACTTCACTTTAGTTTACTCCATTTTACCACTCACCACCTCATTTACATTTCACTGCTTGGGATACGATCTATGAGACTATGACTTGGAGTACACCATCGTCGCTATCTGGATTCTTTGTGATCTATCATCACATCTAGGGCCTTCACCGAAACCACACCGCGCCTTACACCACCACTTCTCGGTGGCATAGCTCGGATTGTAGAAGTAATGAGATATGACGTGGGCCCTGTATTGAATGGCTACGTTGTGTCTTCCACATCGACTCCAATCGATAAAATCTCCTTTCAGTGCAATTTGTGTCTATAACTTCGGGTTTATTCCTTGAAACGTTGATCGCAAGTACGAAATTCTCTATGAAACATAAACCCAATGGTGAAGGAGCAATTTATCTGTTCCTGTTCACGTAATTTCTCTACTCGATATATCCTACTCTAAATCCATTTCATCACTATCTCCATCATCTCCTAAACCATAAAATTCCATCGACGCTTGTATCAACTCAAAATCGTCATCCACATCAAGGCAGAAAATCTCTAATTCCCGCCCTGCCTCCAAGATCGGAAGAAACCCCAACAATATTTCCTTTTCGACCACACTCCCAGCAGGAGATGGCATAACGAACCGAGCACAATTCAAAGGCCGTCGTCGAGGATGCCCCAGCTCCTCAAGTGGATAAAAGATCGGTGCTATCAAATTCCACTCGATTTCCCAGGGCATTTGAATTTGAAGGAACCGCAGATGAGGGAGGAAATAAGTTGCCGGATCCTGGGATTCATGAGGCATGTTAGTATTTGAGAGAATGGTCAGGAAATTCGACATGGAAAATTTATCCCTCGATATAGGCGAGAGGACGAGACGCTCCAAGTGGGGTAGTTCTCTCAGCAAACCACACATCTCGTCATCTAAGAAGTCGCTCGATACCACTGCAAACTCCTTCAGTCGGCACGAAGAACGTCGGAACATCGCGAAGAGCTCTGCAGTGGGCAGCTCTTCCAAATTTGTATTGATTTCCAGTTTTTGTAAGGCTGGAAGGGTAATGTGGTCTAGGAGCTGCTTGCTAGTATCGCTGTTTACTACGATTAGTTTCATATCTTGAAGGCGCGGATGTGTAACAGCCGATTCTACCGGTTGGTTTGTTGAACGATAGATAGAATAAAACTGACAACGTTCCAAGGTTATCGCTTCATGAAGGAGCTGGACACACTCTCCAACCGAAAGGCATTCCACATCGATAAATGTGACGCAGCTCCACGAAATTGACACCGAGTTCAGGAGCCTATTGCGAAGATAGACATTGGTAGGCTCAGGAAGGAGGTTGACTAGCGCAAATTCGCCCCTTGGGTCGGGTAAGCAATGGTAAGGACTCCCTGAGTCGAGCCTTAAATTGCGGATGGATAACCGAGTCGATTCGGTATTGCATTTGAACATATTCATGAGTGGCCCTGGGATACTCAATTCCAGTGTTTCCCAGCGCTCCGCATGCTGATTGAGGATATCGATGATCTGTTTCCCATACAAAGAGAGTGCTGGAGCATCTTCATCTATGTACACATGCACTGACAGCGGAAGTTGACATGAGCGGCTGATCCATTCAGAGAGGACAGAATATTCCGTCTCATGTTCAGAATCAAGCCACGTTTCAATATACGTCCACAATTGTGGGATAGACCATGCGATGTCCCTCCAGCCCCGACAAACGGCTCCTAATACCAACGGTGCTTTGACATCGATTGCCCAGTTCTCGCTACGGTCCTCAGGGTTGAAAGGGACGTGCGGAGCACAGAATTTGAATATGATCGATGCCACTTCTGGAGGAACTTGGAGAATGAGAGGATTATGCATTTTGTTTGCCTCCGTGCGCAGTCGACGGTGTTGTTCCATTAGGTTGGGGAGTAAGTCCCATTGGGCCTCTGAGATCCCCAATTCGATGCCTTTCATCCTGACGCACGAGTAGCATGGGTGACCGTTAGCGAGTTTGCAGGACTGAGGCGGTCTGTGGAAGGTGGGTCCACCGGAGTAGTCAGAGGAGGTAAGGTTCATTAGTACAGAGTAGAAGAGCCAAAATGGGAATGGAGGGAGGTGGAGTGTACAAAGCTGGCCTATTCGTTTACTTATGTGGTTGAGAACAATGCAATACTTGCCCTGCGCTTCTGTAGGCCAAGAGCTGATCACAATAATAACCGGACAATAAGTAAACTACTATCCATTCCAGGTCCTTTCCAATCGACTTTAAAGGCCAAATGATGAGATGTGGAAGACGGCAGGGAAGGACAATAATGATGAAAGATATTATGGAAAAAGCGGGAGGACGTCCGTCATAGGTCTATAGGCCCAGGTCATTGCAACAAGCACGACGGTGCTGGTAGGCCAGACTGGGAAAAACGAAGGACAGGCCTGCCACACAATGTTATCACTCGAGGGAAGGCCTGCACGTATGAACAATAAAATTCATGGCCAAACACATCCTTTTTGAAAAAGAGAAGACCGCGCTCGGAATAATCCATGATTTTTCTGAACGAGTGATTAACCGCACCATCGAGGGAAGAACAATTCAAGAGATGTATCACTTCGAGGCCAGCTAGACTCGGTATGAAGTCTTGAAAAACTTGGCAAAGAAATAAAAGAAAGGAAGTAAGCCAAGCAACGACTGAAAGGGGGGTAGCCATGAAACATTTCCTTTAAGAATAAATTACTCGAATGAGATTCCCGCAGGCCAAATGATTGCCTGTCTAAGCACATTCAATCGAGGAAAGCAAACTTATGAACTAGCATCCCGCCAGCGAGTGATAAACTGCATCAGGGGGAGATACCCGAGTAAACTCCACTCAAAAAAAAGAAAAATGACGGTGAAACAAGAAGAAGAAATGAAGTAAATGACATGTACCTCAGTTCAGTGCTTCATATGAAAGGGTCGATAACAAGGCGAATCTGGCGAAAAAATTAGCCCGAAGGAAAGAGAAGCCTGTACGACCAGGGAGATGCACCGCATTTATCCCAACCTACCTCCAATAGAGATACAACACCATAGTAACTGAAATTAACCTCCAAAACCGAAGGATTTCCATTTAAGGAGCTGGGAAGAGTGGATGTTCTGTGATGGCTGACTTGACAAACTCGGCAAATATAGGTAGAGAATGATAGAGGGAGAAACAGAGTGCTAAAATAACAGGGTGGGGGCATATGACTAACCTTCTTGCACAAACGGTCAGTTGAGAAATGACGAAGGAGAAACAATGTGGGCGTACGACCTGTAACTTAAGTATCTCAAACAAACCAATTAACTCCAAATAAATTTCGATGAAATATAGTATTACACCAGTAAAAAAAAGTGCAGCGATATTCTTGACGTAAAACTGTCCGACGATATGCAATCTGAAAGGCGAGTTTTGGAGAGGCAGGTTGTCGGCCGGAGGAAAGGTCGTCCAAGGGATGATTAGAGCCTACCAATCCAAGAAGATGAGCAAGGAGGGCATAATGTGACTTATTCCCGAGACGTAGTTGACCTACAAGAAGCTGGTTTTTTTGAAGAGAACAGACGGAGATGTGGAGTGAGAGGACGAAGCAGGAGACCGGTCTGGAGAGGGTGCGGTCGGGGGACGGCTTGAAACCCGAAGTTTTGCCTTATTTGCCTATGGCTTCCATTATCCGTCTGGCAGCTCACTTGTGCTCACTGCCAACTCACTGCTCTCCTCCGCTATACATGCCCATTCGTCGTCCGCTTCTGTCAGAAAACGGGACACAAATTATTCTGCTCTTATTTGTGGCGGTAAGAAGCTGCAACTCATAGCTCCCCGGGGCCGAGGTTTCGAAAAGGTTGCGTGTCTTCGTGTTAATCTTACGGATTCTTCCCTGGTCGTCGCCAGATCCATAAACCGAAATGGCTTCCAGTTCGGCTCCTCTTGACCATCCAGGTGTGTATCCCATCTAAACATAGGACAGTTATTTACGCCCTCAAATTCTAGCCTGCAGTTATAAATACAAGCAGGTTAATTCGCTTTTTATATCTCTCACGCAGGCGAAATTTTCCCTTCTTTCTCTGACCTCAGGTCATGCAAGTCTAGTAGAGTCTTCGACCCCTCAGTCTAGGAGCCGAGAGCACGCTACTCAGGTTGAAGACGACATATTAGACAAAGATGCTTGTCGGAGCCTAGCTGCAGCCCACGAACACGTCAACTGGGACCTAGTTCTACATGATGCCCAGTTCTAGCTTGGGAGAAATAGAGTGCAGCGATCAGGTATATAAACCTCATTTCTTTCTCCCTATATGCTCTTCGCTAACTTCCAAAAATGAAATTCACGATCTTAACGACACTCACAACATTACTCCTCGCCGCTCTCTCCGGTGTTACCGCTTCGCCTGTTCCCCTCGAGCAGCGAGATGTTTTTGTGCCACCAGTAACGTTCCCCAAGAACGGTACGGTCTGGCATATCAAGGAACGGGCGCATGTATCTTGGTATGTCTTTACTTCCTCCCTCTGCACTGACATCCCCTCATCTGATGAAAATTGTACTTCCACAGGGATACTTCCAATGCACCTGTTAACATTACGAACCCAATTGGTCTTATCCTCCTTCGTAAATCCAACATCGGCCTTCCTGGTAAACCTCATAAATAATCAACGCGTACTTATTTGACATACCACTCATTCACTAGTAATTCTTGGAAACGGCTTCAGCATCCTCCAAGGAAAGGTCGAGGTAACCGTCCCATGGGTAGTAGACGGCGATGATTACCAGATTACTCGTGAGTACCCTCGTGCTTCCGTTATTTCTTTCGTCCAAATTTATTCCCTACTTACGCGACTTTTTTCTCTTTTCCAGTTCTCGGCGATGGAGGAAATTTTTCGCCCTTCTTTACGATCACCGGGTCTGGTGTCTCATTTTAATCCCTGCGCTACCCTGCGTTAGTCTTGAGTACCGCCTCTGACCCTGATTTTGCATATTTCATGCACTGAAATTAACAATTTTATTGTACTTTTACCTTCGCCCACTATTTACGGCGCGCAGACATTACTATACAAGCTCAGACAGCCCACCTCCTCCTCCTCCGAGTCACCTACCCTGCTGTATATTATTGATATAATCCTTTATACATTTTTCTTTATCCTGTAAAATAGATCCTTGAACAGATTGATTGCTTTTTCGAGAAACGTAACTATTTCAAACGTCCTTCAAATCCACAGCTCGTCACTTGAGAAAGGACAAATAATGACCCGTCTTATTTCAAAGCTCCTGGTTGAGTCCAAGATAAATAGTAAAAAAGAGCAATTCTCACTTATACGTTCTATTAGTCATAGTTCCTCTGTAATATATCATCCAAAGATTTACTGCCCGTGAATGTCGATACTTTCAACCCACACCTCATCTTCGGTATCAATAAAGATATTCGCCCCTTCAGGAGAATACATCGCACCCTGCACCACGTACCCCTTGCTCCCGATCGACCGCAGTGCATTGGCGAAACACTCCAGTAGCGTCTCGCCTTCCCATGGTCCGTCGTTGCTCTGTTTCCATTTCGTCCGCCCGACGTTGAAGATGTAAATGCTGGGCGGTTCGGAACGCGATTGGGTCTGGGATGGAGGATGTTTGGTTAGCTGGACGATTTATGTGGAGGAAAAAGAAAGGCGTCCTCACCTCTGATTGATCTACGGATGACGGGGCGTTTTCGTCTATTCGGTGAGGGTTGGTTGTGGGGGCCTAGGGACGGAAGAGTAAGGAAATAAGTATTGTGCTCTGAGGCGTATGCAGAAGGAATGCGGTACTCACCATATTGGATGTTCTTTGAATGGGAGATGAGGTACAAAAGAGAGAGAGACGGAGAGAAATCGTGCAGGAATACAATTATAGTACTCAAGTCAGATGATACGTGCGAGACCGTGCCGCCAATTCCGCTAACGTCCAATGAGCGAAAAAGAAAATTGGGTTTCGTAAGGAAAAGCCGACGTCGCAGTCCTTGCTGACAGTCTCCTAATTGACTGTGACCTGAAAAGCATTCAGTCAGAATTACTAGACTGACTGGCACTTGATTTAAATATCGGGTTCCGGTGCATCTCACGTCTCCCTCTGGCGCTTGATGTGGTTAGCACAATCCACATCCCGATGTTTCAGGAGTTATACAAAGGGTTACCTGTAAAGTACGGCTGTCCGAAAATCGGACCGCGGGATGCTCGATGACGAGCGTCAAGCAGGACGCTCCATGTTTTAAGCAGAAAGTAATACACCGAGAGGAAGTGGAGCTTCTTCGTCGGCGGAATAGAGGCAATACCCGCTCAAATACTTGTAAGTGAATAAAAAATGGACCAATGAAAGATAGATGCATTACCACATAAAAATGATAAGCTGCGCGTCCTGAGAACTCTTATCACTGTCAGAAGGATGATCATACCTTTGAATGCAGTCCTCGTTATAGAAATAATCAGAAGCGCCACAGGTTCAATAAATTTCCAGATGCAGCACACGGCAACCTCTGAAGACGCCGCCAGTCCATAGCATTTGTCATACTCGCCTTCGTCATGGCCGTTCAAACCCACTGTACCGCTGTCCTGCTCCATTTCCAGGAGAGTTCGACCTAGAGATGCACTTTGAAAGGAAAAATCAAATCCTAGGAACGCCGCCGGAAAGCTAGGACAGACAAAATCGGAAACTTCTAAATACCTTTAGGATAGATATGGACAGTATTTAAGGCATCCAACTCGACGAGAGAATTTCAGACTTGAACCCAAGGCCTGAATAACATCGTAAGCTACTACTCACAAGAACTTTTAAAGCACTTGATCTCACCTTTTTATTTACAGCGCTGGTCGGATACTTTGAATATCATCCATCAATCAAACCCCCTGTTCTGCGAGTTAGTACTCGTTTTCATTTGAGCTCGAGACATTAACGAGCTTACCCTGTTCTAGACAAGAATAATGAAGTTTTCCGCCCAATTCGTCACTTTGGCCTTCGTCGCCCTCAGCAGCCTCGTCACCGCCCTACCCACCGCCCGACCTGACAGCTTCACGTCCCTTGAAGAGCTCGCAGCTAGATCCAGCCTTGAGTGCATGTACACCAGCACAGGAAACGGCCACTGCGACACTCAAGGATGCAGGGATGGTGGAGGATACTGCCGCTATAACGCGCAGACCAAGAGGTGTCACATGGAGAACATGCGCGGAAAGGGCGCACCATTTGGATGCCAGTTCTGCGGTTGCAAGGTAGCTTAAGGAGACGATGTACCGGCGCTTAGGCAATAAACTTGATGATGGTACCTTTTGAGAATGTTCTACAGGCTTACGCTAGAAACATTCGCAATTGACGACTAGGAGGAGTTCTTGAGGGATTTCCATCAGTGTAAACAAGAGCGCCCCAAAGAACAGTACATTAAGGTAAAGCCTGGAAAGTATTTCGTGCATTACATCACGAAATTTGGAAGACTGAGGCCTAGAGAGAGGACCGTCGATACGTGTGCAGCACAAAGTCGAAATCCGAACTCGCCGGTGCATGCCGATTCTATTTATGTGTGCTTGGCTCCAGCCTGAGCACATATCCCGCTCCTCCGGGTCAGTTAATCCCAAGCTCATTCTTGCCCTGTATGTATACGCCTTACATTTCTGTCTCTAAACCCCGGTTATACTGTTACTCGCTCCTTGAACGTACCTGATGATGTGAACGCAACCTCTCCAACCAGTACGTAAATGCTCTCTTTTTCGTCGATCATTGTGCTGGCAGCCGCTGACTGCTTTGACTACTATGTATATGTTAGACTCAACATTAGCCCAGAAACTCCTGAGAACGAGGCTATCGTATATGCAGCTCCTTTCTTACCTTCCGTTCCGCCAGCCTCGTCTCGAACCTCGGTGAATTCGAACCATAACCAAGACAAGTTCCTTCTGTGGCTTCTACGTCATCACTGTGCTCGCCGCTCGTAGAAGAGAAACCGGAACGGAGAGGAACGTGCGGCTTACTTTAGTCGTGGGGCAGTTGTTCTGTGATAGAATTTTGTAATTTTATATTCCAGCCCGTTTCTCAGGTACGTTTCCGATATACCTAGTCTCCCTAAGCATCTAATTTGTTCATAGTTCCTGTCGTTGAATCCAATAACTATAAATCTACGCATTACCGGTAAATCGACAATACGTTCAGGATATAATGTCTTGCTTCAAGTTCCAAGTGGCTGACGTAGGGCAATGCGTTGTGGATGCTCGTTTGACAATAGGTGCGTCCTTGTTTTTGATATCTGTAACCCTGGTTCTTATACGCCCCAAGGGTTCGTGACCTTCCACGATAAAGCTTGCGACAACATAACGTTTCCCTTCAGAGCTTTTGGGAAGGTGGGCGCAATTCAGCGCCGAAGGGCGGAGAGTGGTCAGATTAGTAAGTCTTTCCCCTAAAATTTCGAATTCGGTCATATCTAATCCAAACAAGCCTTTGGGCCCCCGCTACGCGTTGGCGGGTTCGCTTCGCTCTCGTCGGCGGTGTTCCTGTGGCCGGATCTGCGCTAAGTGCGGCCGTTGGTAGACTATTAGTTGTCCTGAATAACCTGGAAGTACGTACCTCATGACCGATTCTTTTCATTTGATTGATGAACCCCAAATGGCAAAGGAATTCTAATAAACGTGCCGTTCAGAACTTGACAACGAAACTTAACGCCCTCAAACATCATTTGAACTTGGTCCCCATATTCTGTCCTCCACTCGATGATGCGAGAGATGAACTTTCGAGGTGGGTTGTTGGTGTACCAGTCTTCGTCGAAGTTCTTATCTTTGATTGTAGGAATTTGGAAGGTGTACTCGGAGTTCTACAGAAAACGCAACCGGTTAAGATATCACGGAATTCTCAAGTTAGTCGGAATCTGGTTCAGTGTGCAGCGAACATCGATCGTTACTTACTTTGGTACTTAGTAAGTAAACCATGCAACTTTTTATGAAGTTAACTTTCGACATCTCCGACCTCATAAGGTAGTTGGGGTATCCCATAACGGAAATATAGTCCAGAATACGGAAAGGACGATCCAGCAATTCACGGGTCCATCGACGCAGTTTAAGTCTTGTGCCTGGAGGGATCGTGAAAGTTATAGATCCGACCGGAGAGGAACACGCGATTCCTCTTGATTTTGGTGGATCGTTTGAGGTATTTCGCTCATTTATGTTGTTCTTATGCTTTCAAATGACCGTTCATCAGAAATTCAATAAATCCCTGTTGGCCCTGTTCCAGGGCGACGCCAAACGCATCAAGTTACTACATTACTTTTTGCAACGCGGCATGGTCGAGTTCCAAAGGGGACTTCAAGGAGAACCAAGACAAACGTGGGGAACTCAAGAATTCATGGGACTACGTTCAGACTGGAATTACGATACAAATGGCTTTTATTGCGCAAGGCGGTCTAGGACCTTCAAGGCGATTCAAATGCCCCCAGATGTCGCTCGAAAGTACTCGATGTTGACGATGACTTGTCCGCCTATTGGTGAGAAAACTTTGCCAGCGTTCAAGAGTTTGTCAGCTTATATGCTCCAGTTCTTATTACGAAGTCCACTATCGAATCTGTATGGCCGATATTTTCTATCCCTATAGTTGGAGTCGGAGTGCGGGCGCAGGGAATTCCGTTTTCTGGAGGATTAACGTGGACGTCACAAAAAGAGGGCGCCTTAGAGGAGAGTGATTTGGGGATTACACGTTACTTTCACCTTGCCATGGTCACGACGGAAATTATCATTCAGTCGTCCGGGGAGGATCCTAACGACCCATTTCCAGTAAGCCACTAAGCTTTCACATACCTTTTGAATATCCTGTTAATGCGATGTTTATTACAGTTCAACGGGGGCAAATATCGTCATTGTTCCCCTCATAAGAAATTATACCGTATTTCCAGGCCCAACGACAACGTACAGGTATAGATAGCATTAAAACGAGTCAGTTCCCGGGAAATAGAAATGTAACAAATCAATCCAAAATTGTGTACTTTCAAATGTCCTGAATACCCACTTTCCTTCTTCAAAATCCATAGCCATAGCCATATACCATTTCGGTACTTCATCATAGATTTATGCCTTCCGTGTATTCGTGCCGCACTCGGACTCAGACCTTAAAATACGCAAATTCACTTCATTCCGTTAAAACGGGCTAATTAAAGCTCTGTTTCGTTTGGCTTTTCTCCGTCCATTCCTATGTTCCTGGGTATTGAACCCCGACAACCATTTCCATCAACTTGACATATCCACATCATAATCCCATACTATAAACGCAATGCACTTCCAGTAGGAACATAAATTGTGATTTATAAGCAACTAACAAACCTTGAACTTTGGCCTCGTCAGCTTCTGGTGAATACTATGTAATCAAAAGGATAACCAAAATTCGCAAATACTTACATACATAAAACGACTACTTTCAGGTTACCAATTCGATCTTGCGAATCTCCGGGAGCGAACCACCAAATCGTAATTGATCAGCACTAAATATGTTCGCACAACATCCGTGCACGCGGTCCCCTTATATACCCCCCTCTGTAAAATTTCTTACCATCCCGGCTTTCTGTCATGTCCACAGATGTGCCGGTGCCGTCAAGCTCAGTCGAAGAGGCGATCAACAACACGATTTTCAACAGTTTCGTGCTGAACATCTTCTTGTTTGGTGAGTGTACTTACCCTATTGATCCAATAGGAGTCGAAAGTAACCATACATTCTCATTTCTGAATTGCCAGGTATTTATACCGTCGTTTATTTCGGCACCTTGTACACGTATCGTAAGCTTCTTTCTCGATGATGCTAATTTGTATTGACTCATCTTGCGCCGACTTCAATAGTGGCGAAGAAATCCTCCAAGAACTATTATGTGGTCGGAGCAATTTCAGCCGCGTACGCCATTTACGTGGCATACATGGGTATTGAGTGGTACCTCGCGTATCAAGGTTTCGTGAGGAACGGCCAGACGCAAGATGGTGTCTTCATCTATCTATTCTACAGCCCTCCATGGGACACTCTTTTTACTAATCTTTGTAATTTCTTTCTGGCCGTCATTGCTGACGGACTGTTAGTAAGTGGAAGCGTCTTCCAAAGTTTATTCACTGATAATCCATTCTATTTTTCAGATATGGCGTTGCTTCAACGTTTGGGAGCACTCATTACGTGCCATCTCACTTCCTTCCTTCCTACTTTTCACAGAGATCAGTAAGTCCCACCCAAATCTCGAGACCAACATGGCACTGACCAATACTACTCTGAAAGTTATATATCTTGCCCAAATCATCTACTCTGGCGTTGTTCACATCAAACCCAACGAAAAACAAGCTAGCGACCTCAACATCCTGCTCGCCGTCGCCAACTTCATCACCATCGCCACCACCGTGCTCTCCACCCTTCTCATCGCATACCGGATCCACACCGTCACCCGAAAACAAGTCATCCGCCGCGGGTCCATAGCGCAGTTCAACCACATCCTGGAAATCCTCGTGCAGTCCTCCGCTGCATATGCTCTAGCCACTATCGCCCTCGCCACTTCGACCATTATCCCGGCTGAAACGTATTCAACCGGTATATTCTTGTTTACCGCTGTACGTGACGGTCCCTTCAGTCTCCTTCATTATCATCCAACGCTAAACCCACTACTCACCATGTAATGGAATAGGGTGTAGCGCCTACGATAATGGCTGCTCGAGTCGCCGCCTCCAGTGGACGATACCCTGATATCTCGGCAGCCACTCATTTGTCTGGTATCCAATTCCACGTCCAATCCACGACGGCCCTGACAGGCACGCAGAGCAGAGGGGGTGATATGCAGATTGCTAATGGAGGCCTTGGGATATTCAAGGATTCGGAGAAGTTGAATGGGACGCAGAGTTCAGCGATGTACAGTGCGTGAGGAGGATGAGGCGGTTGAAGAGTGTGATGTGCTTTGTTTTCGATGGTTTCATTCCCGTCATACCCTAGAATTTCGTGGGCATGTTATATAGGACACTCTGCAATCTCTCGTATTGAATATGACTTACGCACGATATATAATTCAACAGATGATGTCCCGACCACACACCAATTGCGCCTCGGAAAGGTTGCGATACAGGTGATATTACAGCAGTTCGCGTAGCTTAAAATTGAGAGCTGTGGACAACCCGGGTTAGCATTGTAATTGGAAAAGGGCGTGAAGAGGACTAGCATACTGATACGCCGCGCCTTCATCCAGAAATGAACGAATTCAACGACAAGTAACGACTTGAACTTGAAGTACCACTGTATATAGCAAGCGGAAGTAATACCGGCAGTCGAAAGGCTGAATTCACTAGGATATAAGGCGAAAAGAGAGACCTGCGACAAGTGCCATCACTTACCAGGTCATCCACTGGCTGTCCATCGCCCGCTCCGTCCTCCATCTGTTCGAACGACACTCCATTAGGGTCTGCCCGATGGGGTCCATGTATCCTCCAGCACCACCGTCATTCCCTTCATAGTCAGGCTCCTTGAAGTAGTACTGATTTCAGGATAATGTGGCGAGGTGGGCCGTAAGGGTAAAGCGTCATCTGTAGGGAGACAACGCAGGCTCGGAATGTGGTCGACGTCACCACGCGCTGTTGGAGAACGTATGTCAGTAACTCAAGCATGGTCAGAATCCTGAAAACGAGCAAGGAATGAATGCGTACTTTGTGTCCTGCAAAGTTCTCTTCCTTAATCTTGGGGAGACAGTGGGGGGGCAAATCGGGAGAGTATTGACTGAAGATCCAGCACCGTTAAGCCCAAGCGTAGGTTCTTGAATTGGTGGAGATGTAACTTCATACGACAATGGCAGTGTCACTTCGTCCTGTCATCACACCAGTTAGCGTACATTGAGAAAGGAAGCCCAAAAAGAAATACCTGAAGTAGGGTTTATATCACCTGCCATGGATCGTCTGTGCATCATCGCGTTGACTTGGGAGGCAAGGTGAATTGAGGACGAGGGCAATGAGCCAAGGGGCGGTGGCGAGCGGGCATCCGGACAAGCCCGAGGCTGCTCGGCACCGACGGCTTCAACGGTCCAACCAGTTACCAGGCGTGCCACTGGAAGCTCCGGTGTCGGGACGTCCTGGAAGCTGGGATATTGATAAGTCGCAAAGGAAGTTATATTCTATCTATCTCTGGAGTAAGTCCTTCAATACGTAGTGTGATTTCCAGACAAATCCAAGCCTGACGGGGGGCATTACTTATCGTGATCAGCATCAACGATTAGATGTGGCGGCGTCGAGGGAACAATAAGGTGTGCTCGAGGGGATGGGTAGATACTAATAAATAATAAACTACGCTATACAAGGCCATGGTAGACCGCATTGACTTACCATTTGGATCAGATCCGACTAGGGGAGCCACCGTTTCTGACTTCCTGACGATGATGATATTCATATAATGGGGCCACAGACAATTTGAGTGGCACGATTCGCTCGTGCGTATATGTGTGTGTGTGTGCTGTGTCGAGGTCGTCTCGACTTGCTCGTGGCCATCACCTGGAGCAGACGTCGTACAGCATTCTTCGATTTTCCAACCTTGACTTTCCATACGGTTGATGACGCGCCAAATACCGCCTACACCTGCGCAGCATCGCAGGATCATCGATTATCCTTGGCATCGGTACCGGCGTCGTGGTCTTCCTTCCCTCGCGTCTCCAGCTCTTCTTTCGCGTTAACGGAGGCAGAATAATGTGTTCCCTCGCATTCACCATCCCGCTTGTAGTCTTGTGCTGTGGGATGTACTGCTGGAATTCCTGGAAGCCGAAGGATATCTGAGGAGGAGGGGGTGGTGTCTGGGGTGCCACTTGTCCCTGGTGTGGCTGGGCGAAGAACTCTTCGAGCGGTGTTTCGGAATAGAAGAACATTCTGAAGTTGGTGAATACGAGGTGAGGCGAGGAGTAGTGGTGAGTGTGTGGTATATTGAAACGAGTTCACTGAGTTTGTGATGGAGAGGAGGTTTGGTGCAGATGATGGATGAGAGGATGTTGGTATTGAAAGGGCGAGGTTGTACGGGTGTATGGTTATGGGATATAGCACAAGCGTGTTGAAAGACGCGTGATGGGTGATAGACAATGTGATGTGCAACAACGCCTTGGTAGTAGCAAAGGGGATAGTGGCTTACTAGAAATACAAGCCTGTTTATATAAAGACCACCATGGGCCATGTTCACCAAACAATGTAACATATAATCTACGCGCGGCGGGGGTGTTGACATTCCTTACGAAGGATCCCCATCCTATATAAGGAAGTCAACTTGTAGAAGGGCCTGAAGGGCCATCACAGGCCATCAGTACGCGCCATTATAGTCTCAGGCTAAACTGTAGTGCCTTTATTCGTTTGGGAAGTGATATTCGCCGAAATTCACTGATGGCCTGACACATTTCGTTAATCAATGTTTCATGTAATGGCCTAACATTCGATGAGTATCTTTTCCTCTTGCGACTCACGGTGGGTCACAGTAGGGCTTCAAATGTTTTGAGCCACTTTTCTCCATACGCCAGGTGAAAGCGGCCCTTTCAGAAAAGAATTGCGAAAGGACGGATCACGTTGAGACATTAGGATGAGAATAGCCAATAACATTTACAACGCGAGGTAAAGTTTTAATTGCAATTAAAACGGCTGGGCCATACGACAGGAGCCCCTGCACTCTCGATCCCGATGTATGCGATGATGCATCCCGCGGAAGTCAAGAATCAAAGCACCAAGCAAGCAATAAATGAATTCAGGGGAGAATACGTGAAATTTCAAGAAAGCAGAAGTCCAGCAGAAAGTCAACAGAGTGCTGAGCGTCATCCAAGCAAACGGATGGGGTAAGACCTCCAGAGCCAAAAACAAAAAATGGCTGGTAAGTAAATTAGAAAACATATGTGCCGCTGCTGGCACGATTGACGCAAATATGGGTAGGATATTCGATGACATCCGAAGAATACTTCCAGGATTAGATTGCGTGAGGACACAGATTGCTCCACTGGGAATATGTAATAGATCTATCCCATGAAGAAAATGTGATTGTATGCATTTAAAGTCCCAGCAGGAATAAAAGAATATCAATTGACCAAGAAACAACTCGATCAAGGCCATATGTTAGTAGATGAAGCTGCCGAATGAGAGATTCGAGAAGTATGTCTGCCTCAAAGGTAGGGTGGAAATCGCGCTGAAAAACATAATGAGTCGAGGTGACGAGAGAATCCAGTGCTCCTAAGCTTCAGAAATGTGATCAAGAATGCCACCCAAGTGACTTGGGCTGAATGCGTCAATTTAAGTTTAAACATTCGCTCCACAAGTGAGAACGAGATTAGCAGCTGCGGGCACTGGATCGAGAACACAAAAAGGTTCAATTTTTGAGCCTTGAAGATATTGCCCGGTGTAAGTGCAAACTTCCAACAGTGATGCACCCCGGCATTAGCAATTCCTGTGCTGCTGACCCTACAGCCCATAGGCTACTTCAAGGAAAGTGGAATCTTCTCCGCAGTCAGAACCAGACCGAGTCGGCGTTGGACTTTCTTCCATAGAGAAATTTCGAGTAATGGTGAATTTCCTTTCAAGGCGGGTCCCTTTAGAGCTTTAATGGTGGATAAGGAGGACAACGTAGTCACCGAAGTACAGAGAAGAAGATACTAGATGTGCGTTCGAAGGAGACCGGGTTGTCACAAGTTGAAGGTACAGCCAAACAAATGCAACAGAAGCCGGCAACATTGGCTACCGGTTTTCCGATCTCCCCTTCTTCTCTGCTTCGAACAACTCACACTTCTTCTCTGACCACATACCTAACATTATGGATCCCTCCACTAGCTAAGCTGTGACGTTAAGCGGTAGTGATCTACCATCATTTACTTCATCGCCCGAAAACTTCAAACTCTCTGCCGATGTTCTCTCACTGATATTCGAGATGAATACTATTGGAATGGGATCTCAAATGAGGGATCTTCCTCTTACTACCTTGATATGGACATCGCAAGTTTGTCATGCATGACGAGAAGTCACGGTTAACTACCAGTTATTATGGGGAAGATGTATCAACTTCGGACATCCACTGATCGTGAAGGTGTTGTGGAAGGATGAAATTCTTCGTCGGAGCGGGAACGCATCTTTATGGATTAGAGGCAGTCTGAGGACGTCTCTAGCCATCGATTATTTTTCAGCCATCACAAGCAAAGAATGGAGCAGAATTCAAGTTGTCGATGTCTTCTATTCCGGCACCTTTGATGCGAGCGATGAAACATGGACAGCGTTATTTCGGCCCTCCCCTATCTTGCAGATATTCCAGTTATCGACTAATTTTCCCAGCGACAGTTCAATATCCAGGTCTCCATTACCCCTGTTTGCTAATCATGCACCTCAACTCAAAGTATTTCACTCATTATGTGTGGCATTCAGCCCACATGCCCCATGGATTTCACATCTTCAAGAACTGACGCTTGCTACCAGTTCAATCACAATTTCAAATATCTCAATGGCATTAAGCACTATGCGGTCCATCCGACGTCTAATTTTAGATTTCCCTTTCTACGTTGATCGAGATGCCCACATCGTGCAGGATATCTGTCCAATCCAGCTCCCTCATCTCGAAGAGCTCCAGTTTAACCCTTCACGGCATTCAATCTGGGTACCAATTTTAGCAACTATTGTTCCGACTCAGTGTTTTTATTTTAACCTTGCATCGCAGAGAGAATCCAGGCCAAGCCAATTCAACAACTCGATGCTTGATATTGCATGCCAACGGGTGTTAGAGTTCCTAGGACTCATTGCAGCATCCTCTCCTCCATCATCCGCCTATTTCGAAGTCATTTGCAATCAATCACCTTTGTTTAATCTGTCCTTGGACAATGAAAACGGCAAGTCAAGATACCAAATTTACCTGTGGGAGTACCCTTCTTTTTCAAAACGATTGCTATCACACTTCTCCTCGGTTACATCGCTCCCGAATATCCCAGAAATAACATTATACTTCCAAAGCCTTCCACCAGTGGTAATACCGGCGTTAAAATGTGTGGTTATGTCATTCAGGTCGGTGACATGGCTCAGGGCATCCGAGCAGACCCTGAACTTCCTCCTCGAATCATGCGACCTCCATTGTTTACCCAATCTACATACTCTGATGACAAGTCATGAAAAATACCATGAATGGAGTCGATTGGCACTAAAATATCCTTATGGAATTGTGATCGCTTTCCTTCAACATAGGATGGTCATTGGCTTGCCTTTATTGACCTTAGATATCTCGGATCATCCAGATTCATGGATTCATGATATGGAGCCACTTGAACATGTATCTCATCTCACCGTTCAGTATGTGGACCCTACAACCAAGACAGTAGCTGACTATGTATGCGGCAGTGGACGACCTGAAATTCTGCGACCTATATATGAAAATACTCTTACCAGGAGTGATAGTTATTGACTTTCAACAAGTGCTCATGTGGCATCCTTTTTACCGGGCATTCATACTTTCCAGCTACACCTTCTCGCCTTCTCGATCAGTTCAGTAAGCGACATGTATATAAGCATGTCAATGGCTACCTGGACTGGAATCACATATCAACCATATTCACTTGCCACCTTAATTCTCATTTACTTCTGTTACTCCCTAACATGCTTCTCTGGAGCATTGCTTGTTGTATTGATATCGTCATTCACTGTCTCATGTGTTGATTATTTTCAGCTTTGATGCCCCTAATTCAAAAGGCGATATGTTCTCTTGCCCTGTATAACTCACGTGCACTTATGCATTACTCGACGACGCCCTCATTATTCTGATCATCATTGGTATATAAAACAAATGTAACATTACTCGTTAATAACCTTGCTACTTGGAAGCGAAACTCCCTCATCAGCCAAATAACTCTGCATTAAAGAAAATCAAATTGAATGCAATAACTGGACTCGCATCGTACTCAGCCTCTTCTCCAGGTGTGAGATCGTTGATTTTGCATGGAAATCCAAGCTTTACGAGAGTATCTGTCCAGCCAGTCTCCTGATACATGTGCGACCGGCTAAAGTTGTGCCACTCATCGAAGAAGTAAGGATACCAGCCTGCCGCCTCCCAATCTATCACACCCGTCAGTTTCCACTTCGTGTCGTTTTCTACCGTATCAGTGCAATCATTGGTGTCTCTGCTGGGAATCCTTGATACGAGGATATTCTCCACGTCCAGGTTTCCGTGTGAGAAGATAAGCGGGCTGTCAAAGTCGATCTTAGAGACGCTCTCAGTCACAAGTCGACGCCCCTTGAGACCACCGATTTCTCCAAACCAGTTTATGAATTCTCCTGTGGATTTTGCTGAGCATACATCATCACAAAACTGGGAGAATATCCCGCCAGAAAATGTCAGTCGTCCTATCATGCCTCCTCGGATACTTTGAGCAGCGATAAGGGATGCCTTTTCGTCAATTTCTGGAAGGTGAATATAACCTGGTTCCTGGAGATATGCCACGATTTCGTCGTGTTCATCTTGAGGCGTAATACTAGAAAGGCAAGCTGTGATGTTGATGATATCATTTCCGATCTTCAACTGAGCACATTCATCCATTTCCAACAGCACATCCCCTAGACGTTGTCCCAGGAGTTTAGTTTCTAGGATATAGGTGATCTCGTTATCAGCATCAACAAACATGCAGATGACTTTCGGAATGGGGAGTGATGTCTTGTTGCGGGCTATACGCATAGCGATTCCTTCTCCGATGTGGACGTGTTTCCCGTATTTTACAAAAAGGCCTTCCGGAAGCTCTGCAATGCTACGGCTTGGATGCATCCTGTGGTGCTTTGTCGTCGGGCTTTTGAGCCTGCATTTTACCAGATCAAGGCTCCAGCGAGCAGATCCTATTGAGGACATGACTTGAAAAGTAGTAAATTATGAGAAATTTGACGGTGATTATAATGCTTACTTGATTGATAAAGAAGGGATGGGAAAATGAGGAATGCTCAGAAACAGAAGAGACGGTCAACTTCAAGATAAGCTGAACAAGACTGAAGTGTGGGCAAACTTGGTGGTAAGGCGCAAGGAACACCGCTGGCACGTGTGGAATTGATGCGGAGTGACGGTGCTAGTCACCATTGGTGCTGCACTGCCTATATAAGTAGATCATCCATGTGATTCACTTGTCAGAAATCCTGCCAGCGTTCTTGACAAATAAGGTTAGAAAGACAATTTGGGTTGTTAATGAATACAAAGTTCAGAACCGGAAACAGCAAAAAGAAGAATTCTATCAGGCTTGACCCCCAGTCGGCAACAATATGACTGAGCACCTTGACAGGTAAGGCGGTACTAACAGCGCCGAATTTTAAAGCATGGGGAGAATACAGGCAACCTAGAATAACGGGAGTGGGACATATACGGCACGAGGTGACCACGCTTCATAAAAATTGATGAGAAATCAGTGCCTTCGGCAGGGAAATATGTATCTAAAGGGAAACTTACACGCTTCTGGATACACAGTCAGAGCGCCCATACAGCATAGCAGTAGTTCATCCGACTGCCAAGAAGTGAATTAAAAATTTCAAGTCTCATTTTGGGTTGACTGAGACCGGAAAGGAAAACCATGAGTATGATGCCCATGTGGATTAAACTTTTAAAGGCACACAGCAAGCAGTCGCACTGAATAAGTGCAGTATTTGCAAACAAATAGAACCCATACACTTCAGAGTATAAATACCTTTCAAAAGCCATAGCTTTTCAGCACCATTCGCTTCTGATTTTTCAGTACACACACTTCCATAACAGCAAAGGTAATTCCATGCTATTCCCTATGCTCCCTCTCTCACGACTGAATTTATTCCAAGATGGTTATGACTCGTGTGAATATCGCAAAGGACAATGAGAAGATGTCTACTATGTGTGAGTATGACCAGGATGTTCCGCTCTTTATCTCTGTCCGTCAGCGTTCGCTTCACTGGCGTCTCGCCTGGCCCGTTGAGGCATTGAACGACCAATATCCGCCTGGAAGATCATCGAAGTAGTCTACGTCGTGAAGGAAGATATGCAGCCTGAAGACTTCCCGGCAGAGGCTGAAGCTGCGGGTTGCAAATTTTTTATTACGGAATAGTGGAGGCGTTGTCCAAATCTTATGTGAAGTACCAAACATTCCCGATTGGCAACATTTCTGTGGCAAATCGCCGCAAGATATTAGCTACCGCAATGGAACTGGAGCAGCCAGCCTTTTCTTATCAGGCTGGAAATCAGAACGTCGGGAATTGCATCGCATGTGTAGCCAACCTTGCCCGCAAGCTAGCCGACATGGTGAGAGATTAATTCATCTTTTATTTATGTATATCATAGTGACTCGTTCTATTCTCTAGGGCGCCCTCGACAAGGCTAAGGTAGAAGAGGGTATCAAGGCTGCTGCACAAGCCTCGGGCGATACGAACATAAGATATGAATTGATTGGACAGCCCTCCTACGTTGGTGAGGCTTGATCCTCATGTTGTTCCTGATCAAGTATAAGTGCGTTGATTTGTGCTCGTAGTAGTCACTACCTCTACGAAATAGTTGATACTTGTTACTGAGCAGAGGCTATAGGCTGAATAGTAATTCACTGAAGGCGGAAATCTAATATTTCATATCAGCGATGCCTGTTGACCCCGTCGAGAAAGATATTGCTCACCCGCACAAGGCGATAATGAACGAAGGATAAGACGAACTCTGAAAGAGAAAGGGAAAAGAGGAGCGTAAATATCGGACGGGAAGGCGCAGCATTGCGTCTACTGAAAATTGGCCTTACACATTATTTCACAAGCATAGTCAGAACGCTGGAAGGCGTCATATTTCTCTTATAATTTTGAGAGATGCGTATAAAACTAATCATCGTGCAGGACGTGGGCATTGCGAGTTAACCGGAAGAGCAACATGAATGGCATACTTTATTCAGAGGTTAGAGGGCGGCACACTTCGTGAAGCATAATATGAATCATACATAATACCTATAATGTCTTGCTCCGACAAAACCCCGTATGGAGAAGGAGATCGAACCAATCGAACAAGGATTTTCTGGTCCATGTTTACGTCTTTGCTTGGGTCAGATCGGTCTATTTTGCATATCTGACTCTGAGGAAGTGTACCAAGTCCTATATGAAAGAAGTACGTTAATAGGAATAGGAAAGCCATTCGAAGGAATGCAAATACGACCCTGAAAGGACAGGTGGGCTAGATACTACGGCATTACTATATTAACTAAAGATTATGAATTACAAGGACGCATAATATAACCCTATAGCCAGTCCCAGCGATCACCGGACGTGGACAAATTCCCACAGGTTGGGCAGTCAATATAGTCGACTGATCCATGGAGATGATGGTCATGGTCCAAGCGCATTAGCAAGGCTTGAAGATTGACTCGAGGTCGCATACGGAGGGAATCTTCCAGTCAAATAAGTGTATGTATGTGATGGAATGAAGGGATTCCTGGGAATGGAGTAAGGTCATCGACCGATTAGCATAGTCGACTTGGAAGGAGGCAGCCTCACGTACGAATAGTAATCGCCCTTATCGCCCATGTATAATCTCCGGTAACCCCAGTTATATAAAAATCTAATTGAGAGCCATAAAGACGAGTGAAATGGCGAGAATACAATTTTATAAAGACTTACAACATATATTCGTTGAAATGAGGTTGAGTGGCGGAGAGTCCTTGATAATAGATAGATGGAACCGTATAATTATAATACGGATGGGACATGATCTGGTAAAGAGGTGTGAAAGGAAAATTCATGATGGTGAGGATCGCCACGGGGTCGTAGTGAATGTGGTTGAGTGCAGAGAGAGAAAGTTCCACACAGCCGGTTTTCTTTATACCCTCGGATGCGCAAACAATAATGAATAGACAAGGGGACCATGTTACTGAATTAAGAATACGCGTTATTATCCTGCGCGTCGGTGGGCCAGTCGGTAATTGCCGTATATAGAACAATGCCAAGTTATCCACAGAAAGGCTGCAAACATTGCGGTTTTCAGACATGCCTGTACATGTTTAAAGATATGGGAGTATAAAGGTAGAAATCTATTCATATTTGAGGGCAGAACCAGCGTCACTTCAGAGAGCGAAAAGGGAGTTGGAGGACATAAACATATGCGCGTGACAAACAGCACGTTACGCGACGCGTTCGTGACACAAAGTCACAGATCCAAGGCGAAGCCACTCCGCCGGAACTTTGACTTCAGCAGAACAGCAGGTAACAGTGAGGGTGATCGGAGGCTGCTCAATCATAGGAGGGGGTTATTGGAAGGTTTTAAAACAAGAATATTGACTTGGATTGGCGCCGATGGGGGTGGATGTCGATATGACGTGTATTTGGGCCTTCAAGTTGATGCTCAAGACATCTTGAAACACGAGAATCGGGAAAAAGAGAAGAGAAGAACGGTGAATCAATTATTCATGTTCACCAGACGGCCGTAGCTGTTCTCAGATGGTCCTACTAGTGGTACGATAGTGCTTAACGACGAGAAGGACGAACACACCCATGAGTAGCTCCCCGAGTCCAACCGCACAAGTTTCGTCAGGAGCAGTGCATAGAGGACAAGTGTGAACGTATGTTACATATTAGAGCTGAAGCGGGAACAGGAAGCGAAGTGTGAAGAGGAAGAGGAAGCAATAAGAGTCGCAGGTGAGTAAGGCGGATGAAAGAGTGGTCGGAGCAGAGCAACAGAGCTAGGAATGGGATATCAAACATTTCAACCTTAGATTCCAAGCTACAAGTTGCCGCTGGCGATGGTCGAGGTCCACCAGAAATTGATAATCGATAAAATGTCGGTGGCGCATAGGTGACTAAGTTATCCCAGACCCGAAGTTGAAACAGCAGCGGGAAATCGTGATGGTGATTCTCGTTTTGTCGGTGCGCAAATCCCAAGCCACTGATACTCTCGTTTTGCCGTAGGAGCAGAATACGGAGACGAGTCAACAACGATCAATTCCGACTCCAAAGGCTCTTTGAGTGAGTGGTCGGCACACTCGTCCTGTGGACCAAAATTTCAAGGCTCCAGATCGCCAGCAAGAAGGGTGATGAGGTATGCCTAAAGTATTGCGAACTCCACGTATATTTCACAGGCTTCATGCTTCAAAGATTCAGCTTGAATTTCCGATCTCGCCAACGGTTGGAATTATCTGAAACAAGCCGTCAACGCTCTTCGCAGAAGAGCTTGAGATCAGAAATTAACTCTACCTTTCAGGTGCATAGAGTAGACTCCCAAATGACTTCCTCGGCACAATGAAAGGTATAATACCAGGGCCCCCTAGACATGACGCACAATATAAAATGACGACGAAACCACTTATTCGTAATGTCGGTGATGATTAAAGTGTACTGTGGTCCGTGAGATGATTGATAGGCGATAAATATCGATGGCGCATTGGTGGTCCAGTTGTCCCTGAAGAGGAAGAGGATTTGAGAGGAGTCGCGGATGAATGGTGCACGAGGTCGATGAAGGTCGGAGTAGTAGAGCTAGGAACAAGGCTCCGGCGTCGAAATACAAGCCTGACGTTACACTTGGCGGGGACTGCGATGTACGTTGGTACACGAGATGATTGAGATAACAGCAGCGGCAATCATGCTTGTAATTGATTCTCCTTCTTTGCCCTTTCGTTTTTCCGAGGAATAAACACTCCCATAACCCAAGCTGCCCTCGCCCCTCCTCCGATATAGGTGCAGAAGATGCAAAATGAGAGAACCATCCAGTCATCCACTCTGCTACTCAGCGAGAAAGAGGCGGCACTGTCAGCCTGTTGCGTAACAAGATTTCAAAGCTCCGGAGCGACAGCAAGAAAGGATTGACTGTTCTTCGAAGGATCTGCACCTAAAAGAAGGAAGGTAATGCAGAGTCAGGATACAAGGTTACTCCATGATCCACATACCTCCATGTCAAGAACCACCGCTGCTTGCTATGGTCGTTTAGCTTGGAGAATTTGACAGGTAGGACGAGAAGCGGGACCAAAAGTTTGACCCTCCAGCAGCCAGTGGGTGGATTATCAAAAACGTATCATCGGGTCGGCCACATAAGAACCACCAATATAAACCATCAATTGAGAGCGTAAAGGCTAAGTATGACCCTGGGGACACTGGATGTAATTGTCTGTGGTGAAAACGGAAAGATCAAACCGAGGAGGAAGGCGAGCGCCATCGTCAAAGGCAGGGTATGGGGAAAAGATGGGCGAAAGTGAGGAAGAGGCTGGAAGAGGTAAGGAAAAGGGCAGGCGGTAGGGCAGGATGTGGACGGAGAGATGTATATCCAAATGCCACACATTGAAGAGATCCATGAGCCCGAGTACAATCGCACCTATGACCACTTATCAGTGGCCATCATCTCATAGCTCCGACAGCTGCTATAAGGTCTGGACTAAAGAGACGGTCTAATCAGCACGAGAAAGAAAGAATCACGAAGAGAGCCTGACCTGTAAGTACAGCAGTCCCTGATAGTCAAACGACGGGCAGATTCTACACCATGGCAGCGACTGCGAACAGGATGAGCTGCGCTGTAGCCAAGGCTAAACGAGGGGTCGTAGTCGCCCTTGACAGCTTCAAATCGTCATGGAGGAAAGAAGTCAACGAGGTTAGGGTACTCCTAATCGTCCTGACTAATCCAGTTCTTGTTCGGGACCCGAGTGCGCGCTGCGGAAATCAGATCCACCAGCAGAAGGTTCTTCTAATCGTCCAGATGAATACGAAAGGCAGCCTCATGTTATGGCGGAGAAGTGAAAACGTACAAGGCAGTGGACTCGAGTCAACGACTGGGTGTGTTGAAGTCGAACTTCAACGTTTCAACCGGTAAGTACAGTGCCCGAACACCGGTGCCCCTCGGTGCCCGAGGGTTGCCGATGGCTAAGCAGATTAACCTTTCGATGATGCTACTGGAGAAATAGCGCCCACAGAAAGAGGTCAACACCAGTCGCCCGGCAGAGCGAGGTTAGGCTATCCATAGCGTTATTGAAAGCTGGACTGTCGACATTGCGCCCTAGGAGAGTTCAGTGGAGTGATCCGCCACGCCAAAACTGGAGAGGAAATGGGTCTATTGAAGAAAAAGAGAAATCGTTGGCTGCTGTATGGTCCCTGTGTGTTCATGGAACAAAGAGATCCGTATGTTTGGTTCTGGGTGTAAGTCGGAGATAGACACACAGATTTAGGCCCAAGATCCATGGAGTTATTGGGAAAGCACGAATCAGGACCGTAAGAACTGAGGGCCTGATCAAATTCAAGCAATTTGAGTAATTTCCAATTTAGGGCTACCCATATACGTGCAGAATGGTGGAGTACATGCTCCGGTGAAGCCACGGCAGCTTAACAAGCGTTCATCTTGTCATTATCAGAAAGTGCGCCGCTGGCCATGCACAACACGAGCCAATTATATCTGTAGAATAGTTTCTGATGACCGGTGCTGTTCGAACCTTCTTTCAGAGATGATACACCTAAATCCACATTTGTTCTCGTTTTCAGAGAGGCGCGTTTACTCCCTGTTAGTAAACCATTTGTGGAGCTTCCATTTCCATCAGTGATCCCAGCTGTTTCTTTCAAACTGCAGCATTGATGGATTGCTCCTTTTCATTGTGAGATACATTTAATATAAAGTTCAAGATGACAAGGTTTCTTCATATGAAGGCCAAGCACAGCCCGAGCAGATGGCTCAGACAGCGGGAAATGCTTTGACATGGCAATAAGGCCTGGAACACCTACCAAATGTAGAAAGGCACCTCAATTAGGTACGTATGTGATGTAGAAAGGCACCCCAATTAGGTTCGCATGTGGGCATGGGCGAAAGCCCATTTTCTGATACCTTGATAATGGAATATAGTTAAAAGTGCTGTAGGGAGCTTCCGCTCTTCGCATATGCTCCCTCCCCCAAAAAAAGAATCCATCTCCTTCCCATTATCCATCCCAACCTATTTCTGGTCTTTCATTCCATTGTTCATTCGGTCCTACGAACGGCGCATGTCGCTCGATCCCTTCGGGCACATGAATATCGCCTTGTCTTATATGTCTCAAACTACAGGTCATACAATATTATTTGCCAGGATCAGGGGAGAAAGCTTGGCGTATATTAAATCTTTATGGAACCAAATATTCTTAGGAACGGGATAAGGGAAAGGAATGTGGAAGGAAAGTTCGAAGACCACGTAAGTTGGAATACTGTTTATGCGATAAGTTAGGACGAACACTAAACCAATTTAATGTCAGTGGAATGGAAATACCTTGACCCTTGGTATCAATATGATAGAGCAACATGGGAACTTTATTTCGGGCAAGGTAAATATACAAGGGAATCCTAATGAGGGGAAAGTACTCCGCATCTTAGTTCTTCTCCTCATCCTTGATCTTGTAGGTCTAACTGAGCCAGTTGACTAGCTGACTACTAAGTAGCAGGAAAATGTGGGAGGACTTTTTCTGATCTACAATGCCATTGCCTGGTCAAAATAATCAGGTACCAGATAATAATGAATTCCTACCAGTTGTATTATATCAGAGTTTATTGTTTGTCACTTGACGAAATACTGCATGGTCATCCCCGCGCGCAAAGGCACTATTGCTCTCGAGCTCTGATTCAGAGAGAAGTCTACGTCGTCGTAACGATCATAAAACTGTAAATGTTTGTTACATTGACAGAACTTGTAAACAGACGGAAAAGCTTACCGGTATTTCATCGGAATCCTTTCCGGAGATCTTAATAGTAATTTCCCTTGTAACCATTACAAATTGAAAGTAACAGATATCGTTCAGGTCGCTCTCTTCCATGTATCTCTCTTCCATGGAATCCTCAATTCGCGTGTAAACGGGGTTGTATGCCCCAGAGATCCGGTGCCAATTGTAGGCTGAGCGGCGCCGTAGGCCAAGGATAAACAAGCAGTCCTAGTCGCCCTTGACAGCTTAAAATCGACATGGAGGAAAGAATTCAACGAGGTTGGAGGACGATGGCGTCAGTGCTCAGCTGAAGAGTAGGTGTGTCAGTGAATTAAGCATCTCGGGGTGGGTATGGGTGCATACGATGGACCCTCCTTTCTCCCCTCGTCTGCGGCCTTCGGGCTTCACGTGGGTTCCTGGGGGAAAGAAAGAATCATTTCAGTGACATGATGGAAAGAAAAGAGGGCATGTTCTAGGAGTCACCTACTTTCAACCTTTTACATATAATGTTCGACGTCAGAGTGACTCACGCCCTGCTAATCATCCTGACTAATCCAGTTCTTGTTTGGGACCCTAGTGCGCGCTGCGGAACTAAGATCCACCAGCAGAAGGATTTTCGGGTGAACACGAAAGGTTGCCTCATATTATGACGGAGAAGAGACAACGTACAAGGCAGTGGACTCGAGTCAACGACTCGGTGTGAGCAACATCAACTTAAAATTTAATCGGAGTACAGTGCCTCACCAGTGCCCGAGGTCTTGCCGAAGGGGCATTTGCCGAAGGCTATACATCAAATCAACAGATTAACCTTCGATGACGGATTTGGTGAGAAATAGCGCCCACAGAAAGAGGTCAACAGCAGGAGTCGGCAGAGCAAGGATAGGTTATCCACAGTATTACTGAAAGCTGGACTGTCGACAGCGCGCCCTAGGAGAGCTCAGGAAAGTGAGTCGCCACGTCGAAACTCGAGAGGAACGGGGTGTATCAAAGAATTGTTGACTGCTGAACGGTTCTTGTGCGTTAATGGAACGAAGAGATCCGTATGCTTGGTTCTGGGTGAAAGCGGAGATAGACAAACAGATTCAGGCCCAAGGTCCATGTATTGATGGAGAAAGCACAAATCAGAACCGCAAGCAACTGAGAGTAATGGCCTGATCCATTTCAAGTAATTCCAATTTGGGGCTACCAACCCCATATACATGCAGAAGGGCGCAGTAAATGTGCCGGCGAAGCCACGGCAGCTGCATTTAATTGTCACGCTTTCACCTTGTCACTATCAGAAAGTACGCCGCTGGCGACGTACAATTTGCATGAGCCAATCATATCCGTAGAATAAATTATGATTACCGGTGCTGTTCAAACCTTCTTTCACAAATTATACACCTAAATCCGCGTTTGTTCGCGTTTTTTAGAGAAGCACATTTACGCCCTGTTATCAAATTCTTTGTGGAGCTTCCATTTCCATCAATGATTCCTGCCGTTTCTTTCAAACGGCAGCGTTGATGGATTGCTCCTTTTCATTGTAAGCTATATGTAATAGAAAACTTTAAAATAGCAAGGTTTCTTCGCATAAACGCCAAGCACAGCCTGAACAGATGGTTCAGCCTGCGGGAAATGCTTCGACATGACAATGAGGCCTGGAACAGCTACCGAATGTAGAAAGGCGCCCCAATTAGGAAGGGGTTTACAATATACGTTCGTATGTGGGCGTAAGTACAAGCTCGTTCTCCGATACCTCCTTGATAATGAAAAACAGTTAAAGATGCTGTGGCTACTTCCGTCTCTTCCCGCATATCACCCTAGCGGAAAACTAAATACTTACGTTTCGCATCAAGGTTCAACACTTGTCTGAGGAAAAGTCAACCATGCAGCTGCAAGGAAAATTTGACAAACATGGATGTTACACAGTAGAGTTTGACGAAAGGCACTACTCTGAGGAGACTGGGAATATTGAACTTAAATTGATTGCCCGACTTAAGTGGCCCCAAAGTATACATCGTTTAGCGCTCCGGAGCACTCCTACCTTGGAAGCGCCGGACTTTGGGTTCCCGAAAGAAGGGATGTTCCACCTGGATGACATGACAAGACGGTTGAGTCAGTGAGTAGTCTTCCTTAGCAAAAGATATTTATAATAAAGCTCATAACATGTCATATGAAGAGAAACCCGATGTTCAGATGCAACTTCTTCCATGAAATCAAGGTTAGAGCCGCTTGACTACGAATCTGAACCAAGATATAGCTCATTTTGAATCTTCCCAATTTCAGGGCGTACAGTCTTAATTTGATGATGTCAGACAAAATATCAAATCACAAGGTCAATATCTATGAAACAGACACCATCAAAGATGGAAAAAGGAAAAGGAACATAGAGTCAAAATTTGAGAAACACGTGCGTAAAAATGACGTCTATGTTGCAGACAAAGACTAAAAGCATCTCGAAAGCAGGCCGGCGGAAAGGGTGCAACCCTCAGATTAGACACAACACACATACAGGGAAAGCCGATTGATGCAAGAATTCAAATACAAGGAAAGGTTGACGAAATGAACGAATTTCGAAGTCTAATTCTCCTCCTTGTCCTCGACTTTTGGAACCTCATTTCTGAGGACTAACGGATTAAATGCATGTCGAACTTGTGATATTCTGTTTCGAAGTAGTTGTGCGTTAGTGCATTAGTGGCAAGCGTATATGCCAGTGTAGTCTGGCCCGAGCTGGCTGAGTCCTGATTAGATTAGATTCCATAGGTAGCATAGCATGTCCGTATGTAGACGGACGCGGTCCAGTGACGAACAACCTTGCCTTGCCTCTCGCCATCGCCTGCAACGCTATACTGCGTGGCCTGCTCGACACGTTCCCGAGCCCAGCTTCCTAAGCTCGAGCCAGAACGGCCTACTCCACCGGATGTTAAGATTCATCCTCAGATAAAATATTGCATGGTCATCCCCATGCGTAAAATCGACATCGCTTTAAAGCATTGGCGTAAAGAATAGTCCAGATCATCATAACGATTATAAAACTTGAATAAGCCATGGTTAAAAGGGGAAATTTGAAAGGTATGTGAAACTTACAGCCAATGGATCGTCAAGATCTTCTCCTGATGACTTGATGATTATTTCCTTCGTGACCATTACAAGACGAAAATGGCGGATAGTTTCCAAATCACTGTCTTCAACAAATGGCTCCGACGTGAAGTTGTTATCAATCCTCTTGTAAATAGAATTTCGTGCACCGGCATTCCATTCCCAAGTATACGGATAGAATTCATCTGCCATAGATATTTGAAAGCGGACTTCGCAGTAACGACTAGGAGAGGTCAGTACGTCGAGCTAACAACTTCTGGCAAAATATCTTACCAATCGGCAGATAAATCTTCCCCAGTATCAATAACACATAAACGACATTTGGGACATTTAAACCTTCTTGAAGGGCCCAGGCAGCCTTGCAGAATAAGTCCCATTTGTATCGTCATTCCTGCCTCCATATAATCCCACGAATTTTTCTTGCGTTCCCCTCGTCGGCCTTGGTTTCCTTTCTTAAAATGGAAGTCGATCATGCCGCATTCTACATAAGATTGCATCAACTTCATCCGCTTAGTTCCTCCCTCAAAGAGAGCCAACAACGCTTTGTCGAATTGCTTGTAAATGGTGAGTTAAAGTCATGGTATAGCAGAAAATAAGATAAACACCTCGTACGAATAACAGAAATCAAGAGGAATAGAGTATTCCTTCCCAGTCGGATCTATCACTTTCACGACACCACTAAGAGCAGGATTCAACTGCGTCGACGAGTCCATAAATTTCTGAAGCTGAACTTTGAAATCCGAGACCTCATTTTCGACGCAAACGACCCCTAACACCTGGATGTTGGACAAATCAGAAAAGATCTCAAGCGGAAACATTACTCACTGAAAATTCTTGCAAGTAGTACTCGATGTCTACGGAACATTGAATGAGATCCTGCATGACTTGCGCGTTCTTAGATATCTTGAATGGCCGCATTTTCTTTAAAATGTCGAGAATATCTCCTAGTCGCCTAGATATAAAGGTGAGTGATTTGATAAACCCTGAGGGCCGATACTCTCACTTTGTAAGTCGAGTTCTCAGATTTTCAATCGAGACCAGGTTGATCGTGGTCGTGTTCAAATGATATTCCAAGACGGTGAGTTTTGTCGTAAGGTTCTGAACGGCTCGTTTATTGCGGTCTCTTTGCTTTTGGCGCCTGGTCAACGAAGGGAAAGAAAGCGATCGCGAGGTACCCACATTCAGCGTATTTAATACACCCAATAGACTGCAAACTACCGCATTCAACGCAGGTCCAGCCAGAGGAACACCACCAACGACGGGTTGCAAGAGGCTCAGGCCAAAAGTAGCGCATTCCCGAATTTGAGTAGATACCGTCGTATCACTGTTCGTAGTCTGGCTTTGGCTGTTGTAAATTGTAATAGCAGACTGGGATTCATCGGCGGAAGATGGGCCGACAATGTTCGATGGACCAGACGATTCTTGATTAACTGCACAGATTTGGGTTAGATAACGTTAAATTTGCCTTTAGAAGGAAGCCGTACCGATCTGACGACTCTCTACCCCTCGACGCCGAATCTTGGTCACTTTCGCCAGAGTTTTGATTGGGAGCATCATCTCGTCACAAGGGAATTGAAGCAGCTAAACCCTAGAGATGGATGAAAACCAGAGCTACAGGTGTATCGGAAAACGAGGACGCACCTATCCCACGAGTACCCACAACGCAGTGCTCGACGTCACCTGCCCGAATCAAAGTGTTGTACTCTGAACATAATGAGGACCCTGTCCGGAACCACGTCAATGTATAATTATCGCAAGTCGAAGAAGGAAAGTGTGGGCCGATTGAATGGCCCACCGGGTAGAGTAGGAACGCACCTGAGGTTGCCGTATGTCGGTTTCAACTACGTGCTCTGATAACCAGGAGAAGCGGTTCATTGTTTGAAGGCGCTATGCTGATGCCGAAGTGGGCGATTGGATGGGAGAGAGGGCGTTCACCGCTCATCTGGCTCAGAGGATCCCACGGTCCCGCATCACCTTCCTCATGACCTTAAATTGGCTCAAGAATTGAGCTGGCCAGGGATATCATGTATAGTCTGAACAGAGGAGTTTTTCTGAAGGGTAAGCATCGTGGTTGGGAGAGAGATAGAGGAGAACAATGAAATGCTGTTAAAGGTGCTGTTGTGTGCGTAGCGACGGGGCGAGTCGTGGGAAATCGGAAGTTGAAACGCTCTGGAGTCTGGAGCTTGCCGTACAGTGTACTGGTAACTGCGCCCAAAAAAGTAGAGAAATAAAGAACAACACTCATGCTTCTCCCAACGATCAGGCAGCTCAGAATTCATTGATATCATAGCACTGTTTTGAGTTGAGAATCAAATCTCAACACTTCTCCTGACACGTAATATTCAAGTCCAAACTAGCCCGCAAGATGGGAAGAAGACCTTGCAAATCCTGCTCGTCAATGACCTGGCTAGGAAGGTATGACAAATTAAAATGGACACTGTTCAAAAGCCATCGCTGATAATGAATTATCTCGGAAAGTGGTAGAAACGCCAGTGGTACATAGTTCAACATCAGAGGACGCGATATGAATTATGAGAGAATGCAGGCAGGTAAGGAAGTAGGCATCCCGCTCCTGTTCCAAAGCGAATATAGGCAGAGGATGACCAAGAGATCCAATACACAAAATTCCTCCACGGGTTCCGGTAATAACTCAAGCAGTTCCAGGATTTCTTCAACCGACAGCCACATCTTTTCAACAGGGATAAAAGCTCTGGACTTGGAAGACTTTTCGAGTTCATGCCGATTTACAGGTTTTATAATGTCTGAAGAGTGAGATTGTCGAATAACTTCCTCCCAGCATTACAACTATCTATATGCAGATCAATTTCTTGGAGGTGGGAGCGAGTGCGAACCAAATGCGACAGGCTTTCCTGTAAGTTCCCAATATTGCGAAACCAGCAAAGTTCCAGACATTTTGCTTGTTGTTGAAGGAGCTCTAAATAGTCAACCACCTCAAGACCTCCGGCGCTGACCCTAGTGACCTTGCTCCACGAAATGGAGCCAGATTCAAGGAGCCTATTCGGAAGACGAACGTTGACAGGTTCAGGAAGGACGCTCTTCATATTAAATATGCCACTTTTACTCGGTAACCGATGCAACCTTTGTGAGAGGAGGCTCAGATTACGGAGTATAGGGCACTGATCTGACTTCAAAGGACTGATAAATTCGTGAATAAGAGTCACAAAAAAACTAACCTGGTTTACAAAACCCAAGCGGAAGGCCCTTGACTGTCGGGATAGATACAACGGAGCAATGTGGAATGGTGATTGGAGGAAATATTCATATACATGGAAAAAGCGATGAGAAAATGGATTCCGCATTTTAATTCTCCTCCTGCTCCTTGACTTCTTAGGACTTTCAGTTGTAAACTAGACGAACATTAGAGATTGAAATCGGATCAGATCTAATTTCGCCTCCCCGATGGATAACGTCAGGGTTTATTACAGGCTATGGAAAAAAAGCGTGCCAAGCATGCACTGGCGTGCCGAGCGTGCCACGCCACAAGGGAGGCTCTTAATTCTCCACAACATAATAAGTATCTACCAAGTAATTATTCTACCATCTTATCTGTGTTTCAAGGTTTCGGCAGGGTAGTGAGGTACGCCTAGAGTATTGTGAAATCCACGTATATTTCTGGCTGCGATCTCCAAACTTCAGAGATTTGACTTGAACTTTCGCTCGGGTCAACGGGTGCAAGCATCTGGAACAAAGTGTCAAAGCACGTCGCACAAGAGGTTTAGACTGACTCAACCTTTCAGTTACATGGAGTAAAAGGCTCAACCGCCAAATGACTTCTTCGGGAAAGTGAAAGGTATAATACCAGGGCTCCCTGGACACTCCGCACAATATCCCATGATGACGAAACCACTTATCCACCACGTCAGAGGTGATTGAGGTGTATGAGATGATTGATAGTCGGTACGTATGGATAGCGCATTGCTGGCTCAGTTATCCTTGAAGGTGATTGAGGTGTATGAGATGATTGATAGTCGGTACGTATGGATAGCGCATTGCTGGCTCAGTTATCCTTGAAGAGGAGGATTCAAGAGGAGTCACATGGTGAAGAGTGCACGAGGTCGATGAAGGTCGGAGTAGCGTAATAGAGCTGGGAATAGGACTCCAACGGCGGATTCCAAACTCTAGGTTGCTGTCGGCGGCGACTGAGGTGTACGTTGGCCCATGAGATAATTGATAATCGAGCGCGTTGGTGACTCAGTTGTCCTTGAAGAGGAAGAGGATTCAATAGGAGTCACAGGTGTGTGAGGTCAATGAAGGCAATCAAACTCCGGAGTTCCAGCAAGAAAGGTGGTGAGATATGCCTAGCGGATTGCGGAACCCCCGTACAGTTCTTGCTTCAGTCTTCAAGGCTTCAGAAAGATACCGTTTTCTTCGACTTGAGCTTTGGCTCTCGCCATATGGTAAAACTATCTGGAACAAATCGTCAACGTTCATCATAGAAGAACTCCTGGTCGGAAAGCCCTACCTTACAGTTGCATAGAGTAAATTTATCGAATCCAAAACAACTTCCTCGGCAAGGCGACAGGAGCAACACCAGGACCCACCGGACACGGCGTATATTGACGTTTGTTGAAGACAGGACTGCGAGTGTATCTATAGGTAACGAAGAGGGGAGGTTCCTCGAAGGATCTGCGCCTAGGCCCTAAAAGAATGACGGTAAGGCATCCTGAGTCTGCAAGGTACTCCATGATCTACATGCATCCATGTCAAGAACCACTGCTACCCGATATGGTCGTTTGACTTGAAGAATGTGGCAGATAAGATGAGAAGTGGGACCAAAAGTTCGACCCTCCAGCGGCCACCGGTGCCCGGATTATCAAAAACGTAGCATCGGGTCAGCCATAGAAGAGCCCCAATGTGAACCACCACTTGAGAGCGTAAAGGCTAAGTATGGCCCTGGGGACACCGCATGAAATTGTCTGCGGTGAAAACGGAGAGATCGAACCGAAGAGCAACGCGAGCGCCACCGTCAAAGGCACGGTATGGGAAAGAGATGGGCGAAAGCGAGAGGAAGAGGCCGGAAGAGGAAAGGAAAAGAGCAGGCGGTAAGACAGGACATGGACAGAGAGATGTACATCCAAACGCCACATATTGAAGAGACCCATGTGCCCAAGTACAATTGCACTTATCAATGGCGATATCATATTATAGCTCCGACAGCTGCTATAGATTCTGGGCTAGAGAGACAGTCTAATCAGCACCAGAAAGTACAGAATCATGAAGAGAGCCTGACCTGCAAGTACAACAGCCCTGATAGTCAAACGACGGGCAGATTCTAGACCATGGCGGCGACTGCGAACAGGCTGAGCGGCGTCGTAGGCCAAGGATAAACGAGCGGTCCTAGTCACCCTTGACAGCTTCAAATCGACATGGAGGGTAGAATTCAACGAGGTTGGGGTACGATGGCGTCAGTGCTCAGCTGAAGAGTAGGTGTGTCAGTGAATGAAGCATCTCGGGGTGGGTATGGGGGCATACGATGGATCCTCCTTTCTCCCCTCGTCTGCGGCCTTCGGGCTTCATGTGTGTTCTTGGGGAAAAGAAAGCATCATTTCAGCGACATGATGGAAAGAAAAGAGGGCATGTTCTAGGAGTCACCTACTTTCAACCTTCTACATATATGTTCTGACTCACGCCCTCCTATCGTCGTGACTAATCCAGTTCTTGTTCGGGACCCGAGTGCGCGCTGCGGAACTAAGATCCACCAGCAGAAGGATTTTCAGATCGTCCAGATGAATACGAAAGGCAGCCTCATGTTATGGCGGAGAAGAGAGAGCGTACAAGCCAGTGAACTCGAGCTAACGACTCGGTGTGAGCGGCATGAAGTTAAAATTTAATCAGAGTACGGTGCCTGACCGGTGCCCGAGGTCTTGCCGAAGGGGCATTTGCCGAAGGCTATACATCAAATCAACAGATTAAACCTTCGATGACGGATTTGGTGAGAAATAGCGCCCACAGAAAGAGGTCAACAGCAGGAGTCGGCAGAGCAAGGATAGGTTATCCACAGTATTACTGAAAGCTGGACTGTCGACAGCGCGCCCTAGGAGAGCTCAGGAAAGTGAGTCGCCACGTCGAAACTCGAGAGGAACGGGGTGTATCAAAGAATTGTTGACTGCTGAACGGTTCTTGTGCGTTAATGGAACGAAGAGATCCGTATGCTTGGTTCTGGGTGAAAGCGGAGATAGACAAACAGATTCAGGCCCGAGGTCCATGGATTGATGGGGAAAGCACGAATCAGGACCGCAAGCAACTGAGAGTAACGGCCTGATCCATTTCAAGCAATTCCAATTTGGGGCTACCAACCCCATATACATGCAAAAGGCGCAGTAAATGTGCTGGCGAAGCCACGGCAGCTGCATTTAATTGCCACGCGTTCATCTTGTCACTATTAGAAAGTACGCCGCTTGCCATGTACAACTTGCATGAGCCAATCATATCCGTAGAATAAATTATGATTACCGGTGCTGTTCAAACCTTCTTTTACAGATTATACACCTAAATCCGCGTTTTTTTCGCAATTTTTAGAGAATCACATTTACGCCCTGTTATCAAATTGTTTGTGGAGCTTCCATTTCCATCAATGATTCCTGCTGTTTCTTTCCAACTACAGTGTTGATGGATTGCGCCTTTTCATTGTGAGCTATATTTAAAAGAAAGCTTTAACATGGCAAGGTTTCTTCATAAAACGCCAAGCACAGCCCGAGCAGATGATCCTGACTGCGGGAAATGCTTCAATATGATAATGGGGCCTGGAACAGCTACCGAATGTAGAAAGGCGCCCCCAATTAGGAAGGGGTTTACAATATACTGTACGTTCGTGTGTGGGCGTAAATACAAGCTCGTTCTCTGATACCTCCTTGATAATGAAAACAGTTATAAATGCTGTGGCGTGCTTCCATCTCCTTGGTATATCCTCCCAATCCATCTCCATCATCACCACTTCCATTATCCATCCCAACCCATCTCCGTTCTTTCATTCCATTGGGTATTCCGTCGCGCAAGCGGGGCATGGAGGTCGTAAATGTTTTACCATCTGGAACTGTGAATGGCGGATGTGGCGTGTTCCAGACGACCAACGACTTTCGGATGCTACCTCAATATTGGAACTGTGCGGAAAACAAGACACCTACGTTTCGCATCACGATCCAACGTAAACTTGGAGACAAGACAGGCTTGCTATTTCAAGGACAAGTAGACGATAATGGAAGTTACAAGGTTGAATTAATCGACAGAAAATACTCCGGGGAAGCCGGGGATATTGAGATTGAATTAATTGCCAGACTTGAATGGGGCCCAGACACTCGTCATTTAGGTTCCCGGAGCGACCCTACCTTGGAAGCACCTCAGTTCGGGTTCTCGCACGAAGGATCATTTCATCTGAGTGATTTGGCCGAACTATCTTCTCGGTGAGCGGTAATTTAAAATCCATTCATTCACTCTCTTGAAATTTATCCCGTAATTCGGTGAAGAGAGGTCCATTCTTCACATGTAAACTCTTCCATAAAATCAAGGTAAAATAAATTTAAACCGCCAGGCGACGCAAATCTCACCTTGTATTGCGTCTTTCCAGAACCTATGATTTTCATTTGCCTATGTCAAAAAAAATTAGTAACTGTAAGTACAATCTCTTTGAAAACGATACTGCCAAAAACGGGAAAAGGAAGAAAATTATTGATTTAAAATTTGGAGAACAGGTACGTAGTAAAAAGGTCCAGGTCATATTAAACACTGAAGGCTTTCAAAAATAGACAAATATAAATGAAGTTGCAATTAGAATGGACACAACAGAGCAGCAAGGACAGCTGCTTGAAGGAAATATATATATACGAGGAAATCTGGATGAAGTGGATGATTATCGCATTTTAATTCTCCTGATGCTCCTTGACTTCCTAGGCCTTACTATTGAAGATTGACCTAGTACGACGGCTATATCGGCTTGATGATGTCGTAGTTTATCCTTAGACGAAATATTGCATGGACATTCCCATGCGCAAAGTAGCCAGTCCTTTCCAGCATTGACTCAGCGAAAAGTCCACGTCATCATAACGGTCATAAAACTGTAATGAACTATTATTTGGCCACAATGATCAAACGATGTAAAGAGGCTTACAGGTTTTGGATCGGGATCCACGCCAGTCCATTGAATTATTACCTCCTTTGTGACCATTACAAAACGGAAGTAGCGGATAATGGCCAAATCTCTCTCTTCTATGGATCCCTCTGACGTGAAGTCGTAGTCAATTCTTCTGAAAATGGGATTGTAACCACCAGCGATCCGGTTGTAATTGTAGGGATAAAATTCATTGGCCAAACATATCTGGAAGTGAACTTCGCAATAAGGGCTGAAAAGTGTTAATACGCCGAACGATTGATCCCAAAGCAACTTACCAGTTAACGGATAAATCCTCCCCAACGTCAAGAACACATGAACGACACCTGGGGCATTTAAACCGTCCTGACGGACCCATACAGCCTTGCAAAATGAAGCCCATCTGTATCGTAATCCCAGAATAAACATAGTCCCATGAATTCTTTTTCAGATCTCTACTTATGTCTTCCGTTCCCTTGGAGAAATGAAAATCAATCATGCCGCGTTCTACAAAATAGCGCAACAACTTCATCCTCTGAGCTTCACCCTCGAACAGGGCCAACAACACTTTGTCGAATTGCTAATAAATGGTAAGTTGAACGTATGACATAGCAGGAAATGAGATAAACACCTCGTACGAATGACAGAAATCAAGAGGAATTATGTATTCCATTCCAGTTGGATCTATCACTTTCACGACACCGCCAGGGACAGTACTGAACTGCGTTAACGAGCCCATAAATTTCTGAAGCTGAACTTTGAATCCGAGACCTCATTGTCGACATAAACGACCCCTAACACCTGGATGTTGGACAAATCAGAAAACGATCACAAGCGGAAGCATTTCACAAATCACTCACTGAGAATTCTTGCAAGTAGTACTCGATGTCTTTGGAACATTGGATGAGATCCTGCATGACTTGCGCGTTCTTAGATATCTTGAGTGGCCGCATTTTCAGTAAAATGTCGAGGATATCTCCTAGTCGCCTAGATATAAAGGTGAGTGTTTTGATAAACCCTGACGGGCCGATACTCTCACTTTGTAAGTTGAGTTCTCAGATTTTCAATTGAGACCAGGTTGATTGTTGTCGTGTTCAAATGATATTCCAAGATCGCTAGTTTGGTCGTAAGATTCTGAATGGCTCGTTTATTGCGGTCTCTTTGCTTTTGGCGCCTGGTCAACGAAAGGAAAGAAAGCGATCGCAAGGTACACACATTCAAGGTATTTAATACACCCAATAGACTGCAAACTACCGCGTTCAATGCAGGTCCAGCCAGAGGAACACCGCCAACGACGGGTTGTAAGAGGCTCAGGCCGAAAGTAGCGCATTCCCGAATTTGAGTAGATACCGTCGTATCACTGTTCGTAGTCTGGCTTTGGCTGTTGTAAATTGTGATAGCAGACTGGGATTCATCGGCAGAAGATGGTGATGGTCCGAAGATGTTCGATGGACCAGGCGATTCCTGATTTACTGCACAGATTTGGGTTAGATAACGTCAAATTTGCCTTTAGAAGGAAGCCGTACCGATCTGATGACTCTCTACCCCTCGACGCCGAATTTTAGTTACTTTAGCCAGAGTTTTGATTGCGAGCATCATCTCGTCACAAAGGAATTGAAGCAGCTATACCCTAGAGATGGATGAAAACCAGAGCTACAGGTGTATCGGACAACGAGGACGCACCTATCCCACGAGTACCCACAACGCAGTGCTCGACGTCACCTGCCCGAATCAAAGTGTTGTACTCTGAACATAATGAGGACCCTGTCTGGAACCACGTCAATGTATAATTATCGCAAGTCGAAGAAGGAAAGTGTGGTCCGATTGAATGGCCGACTGGGTAGAGTAAGAACGCACCTGAGGTTGCCGTATGTCGGTTTCAACTACGTGCTCTGATAATGAGGAGAAGCGGTTCATTGTTTGAAGGCGCTATGCTGCTGCCGAAGTGGGCGATTGGATGGGAGGCAGCACGTTGACTGTTCACCTGGCTCAGGGGATCTCACGGTCGCAAAGGGTCCGCACCGCCTTCCTCATAGCGGTTCTTATCTAATGTGTCCAATGATTAATCAAGTAAACGAGAAGAACCAGAACGAGAAGAATTTGATACACACTTCATTAAATAGGCGCACGACATGAGTAGGATCGGGGCAAGTTAAAACAAGTTGCGTATACCGACTTTCAAGTGAACATTCCACGGGAGACGTGTCTTCTAAGTACGAGTGAGAACGTCATCCGGGACGGACATCGACGATATCTATAAGCCTCATCATTCGACCCAAAGAATGCAAACAAATTTAAAAAGTATTACCAAGAAAATTGACATATCCGCATCATTATGACGATCGGGAAGTGTCGAACGACAGGCGTTCTGTGTGATTCCGGGCTTCAGATTGTGTTCGACGAGTGCTGGAATAGAATATAGTGCATGGGAGTTTACTCTGTTGCGAAAGGTCTTCAAGGGCTCATTATCCTTGGTCGATATCATAGACTTACTAATGAGCGCCGCAGAACTCCAATGCATGGCGGCCTATTCATTGACAAAGGGTGAGTGAAGCAAAAGAAGCGGTGCAAATTAAGGACCTTGAATTGGCCCAAGAATTGATCTGGTTAAGGATGTCACATATAGTCTGAACAGAGGAGTTCCCCTGACAGGTAAGCATCGTGGTTGGGAGAGAGAGAGGAGAACAATGAAATGCTGTTGTGTGCGTAGCGACGGGGCGAGTCGTGGGAAATCGGAAGTTGAAATTCTCTGGAACTTACCGTACTGGTCCCCGAAAAATAATTAGAAATACTTAGACCACATGTGTGTTTCTTCGAAGGAAGTCGTGTATTATGGAACAATTATAATCCATAACTGAGATAGTAGCCACTTTCAAAGTTGACGCAGCGGCCGATTCAAGACTAAGTACGATTCAAAACTGTTGGTATTTCACTACAGTTTAGTACAAACGATTTGAGTCGGAGCTCGAACTAAGCATCACAAGCACGAATAGGCGCAAATGCGTCTTCATACTTACCGCGTTCTTTATTCTCATAATATTCTGTGAGACCCTGTAACCTTATAATATTTATGGCTCGCAAGGCTGACCCATCCCCACCTCCCTCTCCTTCAAAAATTTTGGCTGCCCAACTCTTGCTGGAGAAGGCCAAAAATGCGAACTCCGGCGCGAAAAAACGCGCCCAAAAGGGCACTGCAAAAGCTAAAGCACCCAAGATTGATAACACTAGCAGTGAGGCCGGTAGAGCCGGTGAGGAATCCAAGGAAATTTTGTTTTGTTCCAGGCTGTAGCATCATGCTGACTTCCTGGAAGTCGAACACCGTAGTCAATAATCCGGAGATCTGGTGTCGAAATTAACTAAGACTCAGTTATTAATATCAGACAGCCAGAAAACTTAAATTACATATATCACTTACTTGAACATTCATTGAGTAGTTATTCTTTCAATCAAGGAATGAAGTCCCAAATTCCCCTGGTTGCCTGAACATAGGAACAAGAGTTCCATCCACCATTAACCAACCATCGCGCCGGGCGGGACATGAACTTCCCTCTACCCAAGCTTTCGCCCGCTCAATTTCCTGAGGACTTGACCAGGGTAATGTCATTGCTCGAAATCGCTTGTTACAAAGTGCGGTCATGACACGGATGGTGGAATTGCATACTGTGCCATAGCCTACACCTGCCCAAAGTGCAACCTTCATAGTACTTGCTGCATTTCCGAAGTGCCAGAAGCGATACAGTGCAATTGAAACCTGCCGTTCAACAGCCATCTGGGTGTTATTGCTGTCATTCTGAAAAATAAATGGTGCTCAATACAGGCAACAAGGTCGTCGAAGCAAGCAAGCGAGATTTGCATGTAGGAACGAAAGATGTCGGGGAATTTTCACTTGTACACATTTAAGAGCAGGTTGATATTTTCCTGTGTCTTTGGAATGCATCGATGCTCACCCTGGTAACGCTCTTTGTAAAGCTCCTCGAGACCATCGATAATAGCAGTCTCGATAACCTCAGAATCTGAGTTTGAGGAGTCCGAATCTGACCCGGAGTCACTTGAGCTCGACTCAGAGTCCCCGTGATCGCGAAATGACTCTGCCTCCAGTTTGGCGAGAACACTAATAATATAGGCCTTTAGAAGGGCATTGGCCTCCTCACGACGTGTAGACATAAAGTGCAAGCGACAGAGAGTCTGCGAGGAGGGACAGGTGGGAGGCAAGAGACTGATAACACGTCTTATCTATCCATCATCAACGTTGAACCGCTGCACTTTTACCTCCGAACATCAAAACGTCCGCTTCGAATCGGCTGCTGTAAGGCTCCAACCATATAGTATACGTATAGGGTCGACAACTTAAATATACGGATACGGTTGTTTAGTGTATATTTACTGTATATATACGGTTATACGGCTAGTTGTATACGGTTCCAAAAAAGAAATAAAAATATTTTTTCTATTTACGAAAAACAGAGTTCTACGGCCGCCTATGGGTCAATCCTTCTTGCCTGACATGCTCCTATGCTTTTTGCGAGGTGCTGTAAGCTCGTCCGGGTCTCTCCAGTTGAAAAGGCCACTCCGAATCCACACCTTTGCTAATAATGCCTCCCGAATAGTCTTGTCGCGCATTGATAATGAATGGCAAGCAATTTGAAATTCAGTGATGCAGTGATCGGCATTGCAACTCAGGGGGGAGGGGTTTAAAACAGCAGTTCATGGAGGAAAGCACAGATATATTGGGTTGTAGTGAGGTATAACGATGAAATGAATGGAAAAGGGATATCACGAAGGGCAGATCAGCCCACAGCGTACGCGTTGAAAGCCTTTGCTGGTGTTGTAGATGGTTGAAGTAAGAGATTGTGGAGTCACGAACCGTGACATCAGCGTTTATAAGCAATGCCGAGGGTGCCGGGTAAGCCACCTGAGCCTAACCGTATAACTGTACAGTATACTGTATATTTACTGTATACTGGGATTTCTCGATGGGGGTCTATACATATACGTATACGTATACAGTATTAACCGTATATATACGGTAGGTATATAGTACGGTTGGAGCCTTAGGCTGCTGCGTCAACTTTGAAACTGACTAGTGTGAGGTTCAACATTCGATTTAAAACGTTTATTAACTAGTGAAATATTGCATGGTCATTTCACTACGTAAAGGCCTTATTGCGCTCCAACAGTGGCTTAAAGAATAGTCCAAGTCATCGTAGCGATCATAAAACCGTAAGCCATTATATCGATAGAACGTTGAGGAGAGATGAAAAAGCTTACAGGTATTGGAACGGGATCCTCTCCAGTCATGCGAATCATTGTTTCCTTAGTAACATTACGAACTGAAAAAAGCGAATATCAGTTAGATCGCTCATATGTACATATTTCTATCTTGTGAAGTCGTCGTCCATCCTTTTGAAAAGGGGATTGCCTTCACCGGCGCTCCTTTGCAGATTATACGGATAAAAATTGTGAGCCAGGTATATCCAAAAGTGGACCTCGCAATAAGAACTGAAAAGGGTTTGGGTCTCAAATTATCGAATGTCAGAAGATTATTAGCCAGCTTACCAATCTGCAGATAAGTCTACGAGAACACATGAACGACACTTAGGGCATTTGAATCGTCTGGAAGGGCTGAGACAGCCTTGCAAGGTAAACCTCATACGTATTGTCTGTCCAGAGTAAATAAAGTCCCATGAATTGTGCTTGAGCTCCCTATGGCTGTCTTGGCCGCCTTTATCGAAGTGTAAATCAATCATGCCACGTTGTATAAAATATCGCAACAACTTCATCCGTTTAGCTTCGCCCTGAAATAAGGCCAACAACGCCTTGTCGAATTGCTTGTAAATGATGAGATGAAGTCGTAGCGTGGCAGATAATGAGATAAACACCTTGTAAGAATGACAGAAATGGAGGGGGATCAAATATTCCCTGCCAGTGGGATCTATCACTTTCACGACACCAACAGGAACAGTACTGAACTCCGTCGACGACCCCACAAATTTCTGGACTATCGCTTTGAAATCCTTGACCTCATTTCTGACGTGAACCAACGCCTGGAGGTCGGATAAATCAGAAAGCGATTTCAGGAAGAAGGATTGTGCAATTCACTTACTGAGAATTCAAACAAATAGTGCTCGATATCTTTGGAGCACTGGATGAGATCCTGGGTAACTTGCGCATTCCATGGTATCTTCAGCGGCTGCATTCTCTCTAAAATTTCGAGGACATTTCCTAATTGTCTAGAGACAAAGATGAGGGTCTTGATGAAGACCAAAAGACCGATACCCTCACCTTAAAATTCGAGCTCTCAGAACTTCAATTGAGACCAGGGTGGTCGTCGTCGTGTTCAGATGATATTCCAAAACAGCGAGTTTTGTGGTGGGATTCTGCACAGCCCGTTTATAGTCAGTGAAGGGAAGAAAATCGATGGCTGGGTATATACATCCAAGGTATTCAATATAACCAATACACCACTGACCACTGCGTTCAGTGCAGCTCCCGCGACGGGAAACCACCGACGATAGGCTGTAAAAGGTTCATGCTGAAAGCAGCTCCTTCCCGAACTCGAGTAGATGCAGTCGTATCGCTTATAGTTTGATTTTGGCTATTGACAAGCGATGTAGTAGATTGGAGTTCAGCAGGTCCGGATGCGCTAGAACCATCAGGCGATCCATGATTGGCTATACAGATTTGGGATAGATAAGGCTAAATTTGCCTTTATAAAGAAAGCTTACCGATCTGACGACTCTCTGCCCTTCCACGCCGAATCGCAATCACTTGCCCCAGAGTCTTTAAGGCGAGCTTCATGTTATCAGAAGATTATTGAAGAAAGGGACGTCATTGAGATATAAGAAAACCCGAGTTGTAGAGGTATCAAAAGCTAAGGACACCTTTATATATCCCACGAGATAATGCAGTGCTCGACGTCACCTGCTCAATGAACAGTGTTGCACACTAATAAGTAGACCTGTCTAGAACGTGTTAATTATCACGGTTCGGAAACAGAAAGTCAGAACCAAGGAAATGACTCAGAACGATTGATAGGTGGACCCACACCTGGGTTTAGTTCACGACGTTACTATCGGAACGCGCGGATGAATAAGAGAGGATGGGTATACAGGCTTCTTTCTAGGCGAACAGTGGATGAAACACGTCTCCTTGATGCCTGTACGAACATCCTCCAGGACAGACACTCGACACAAACAATGAGAAGCGAACGAAATGAAAGTATCTGACAATAATTCTGGGAACTTCTACCTACAGATTCGTCATCAGAGATTATGTGACTTGACAGATGTAAAATGAATATCCAAACCAGGTTCCATGAAGAGATAGCTATGCTGTGGCCCAGTGAGGAAGGATGTAAAAGACATACGAGGAAGGGATATCGGAAGTCCATGCGTCTGGACCTGGAATAGGGAAACCCTTGAGGAGAAGCCACGCAAGAAAGAGATCAGACCAGGGGCCGAGGAAGACAACGCAAGGTAACGGTAGACAGAAACGATAGGCCCCAGAACACATACAAAAGCGACAAGCATACTGTCTCCGAGCTTGTCGCGATTTATAACCGGCTTTGGAGCCGAAGGTGTGCCGTCATACGTCTGTGAAGCTTGACGCGTAGAGCTTCAGCTGGGTTCGTAAGTTACTCGAAGACCTCTAACTTTAACAGCTGGAATAGCCCAACCCTTCTAACTGTATTGTGTGCAGGCTGAGCCGGAACCACATATCTTCTTTCTCCATTGCGGGAGGCGATAACCCGTCCGAAGGCGTCCACTTGCACCTTGATGAGAAATTGACGTGCGTGAAACGCGTGAGTGTCTTGCGTAGTGTGAAGCAAGGTTGGCTCAGAATGGGTTAACGCAATTAAGCTAGGAGTTTGAGAAGCATAAAGAGGGGGATGAGACCATACAGCAGGTTCTTGACGACGATGATGCAGTGAGCACTGTCCGAAACAGTCCGATGGTATTACTTTGTCAATGTTTGGCTAGGGCTTCCGTGTAACTCTGGCCATTGCGATTCGCCCACGTTGGCTACTGCTCTCTTACTCCTCTGAATCCGATATAAAACTTCAGTGAACCTTTCTTTTGCCATGGCCACAGCGCCCAATGCCCAAATTAATGTCTACGCCTCATGACCTCGAACTATAGGACTCACTACCGATATAAACCTGAACCCAACACTAGTATACCACTAGGGACATTAGAGGCGCTTCGGGTTTCTCGTACCCTTACCAATGGATTTGATACGCGATTGAGTTTTTTCTCGGTGCAGAGGGTGACTTATCTGCAAGTTCCAGCCCAGAATTTCCTGTCCTCGTGGATTACAACTCCAGCAGACCAAATGGACCTCTCGACCCCTCGACCTGTACTATCACCTCGGCGACCTCGAAAGGCAAAGGATGTTCCCGATAGACCCTCGGGTCGACCGCACGCACGTCACCTTAAGCTCTAGCTCTAGAGTTAATATTACTCGGAGGGACGAATTCAGGAAGGAAATCGCAGAGCGGGACGGAAAAACTTGGGTCTTGACAGGAGACGACGAGGAGCTTTTCGATGCGGTTCACCTTGTGCCATGTAGCAGGGTCGATTGGGTATGCTGCTCTTTCTTTCGATCCTTGAGTGCTCACCTTCCAATTAACTTAGTACATTTCGACTTACACTCGTCACCGTAGTCAAGGACCTGCTGGTAGTGACATGATTGAAAATATCAACGGACCGTCCGCAGCGGCCTTATATTAACCAATGCTGTTCACAGGCTGTTTAAGTAAAGACGTTACATTTTTACCGGTGAGTGAGTCTTGCTTGTCAAGCAATGCCTGGCCAGAGTCTGATAACACAAATAAATAAATAAATAGACACCTAACTTTGCCATGAATACGACCGACATCGACCTCAATGCATCGCCGACAGAGAAGAGGTATACACCACATTTCTTCCGGCACTACGTCTCCCCCACTATCCAATCCTCCTCGGGTGCTCTTCTCCAGAGTTTCGTGCGGCCCCATCTACCCGCCTGCCATTCTCTTCGACGCCATCTACGCCAGCGGCCGTCCTGCCACCATTTCGGCACCGAGTCACTGAAAGACGGTATCACAGTAGCTTGGCAACATACCTTCCATCCTGGAAGGCACATGCATCTGGACGCAGAATATAATTCAATCACGAACACAAGGGAACAAGCAAGCGACCAACCCGACTTGTTCGACATGCTTATGACCCTCCCGTATGCTATGGTCCCGCGGGACAAGATACAGGCGGCATTGAGAGAAGAAGAAGATAAGGCAAGAGTGGTGGAATTTAGACGTGTGCAGGAAAAAGTCAATGTGTGGCTTAAGGACGTCCCATAGCGTTTAACGACTCCCCTATCTTGTAAGTATTAGGAGCAATGTGGTCGTCAATTGTTTATCTTCTACTCCGAAATATGCAACAAAACGATAAGTAGCAACATAGAATATTGCTCAATCTAAGGAAAACAGCAAGTAATTGGAAGCCAGTCCCGGCCCAAGGATCGGTTAATTGCTCAACGAACTACAGTCGGCACCCTCATAACCCATACCTCTCCGTGGACGGCCCAAGCTATGGGTTATCAGAGGTTATGGCTTAGAGGAGTTAGGGTGGAATGGAAGTGCGCGCAGGAAAAGGTAGCTGTGTGCCTTAAGGACGTCCCATATTTACCCTGTTTTCAAGGCAGAGCGATGAATATGCAACAAAATGATAAATAGTAACGCAGATTGATACTCAGTCGAAGGGAAAAAGATAGAGTAACAGGCAGCTAGCCACGTCTCAAGGGGTAGGTTAATCGCTCAGCGAACTACCAACTCAGTAAAGAAAGGTTATGGCCGAGAGTCCTTCTCCTATCTTTCGTAGACAACAAATGAATTCTAATTAAACGATAGTCCCTCCATAAAAAGATTGGACAAGAAATTTTGAAGGAAGAAAAATTTATGTATAGGAGGAGAAAGACGGCATCCGCAACCCAAGTCAGGTCTCAGTGGAAAAAAAAAAAACAAAAAGAGATATTTATGGCTGTTCATCCAACATCGCTCGACAACATAGGCCTCTGCAGAAAGACTAACTCCAAGAAGCACTTCTATAGAGGAAAGAGTATATTAAAATGCAATTTCGATTCAGACCTTTGAAGGTTTCCGCGCGACAAGATATTCACGCAGCAGGACAGAGAGTTCTCTGAGGTCGTCGTAAAAGAATGAGGAAAAAGGGGTCAATTTGGTAATATTTGGCTGCAGCTTCCATGATCCGGGGCACAAACCGCTCCTGTAAAATTTTCTCTGTCCATCCAACTTACTCATTCATGGCCACTTCTACTCAACGAATGCTTGCATTACCTGATGATCTTTCTACTTAGTAAGCTTCTGGTCCTCGTCTCTTGATCTGTGCTGATAACCTTTAGCCCTATCCGAGAGACGTGCTGCATACAGTTCACACCTCCATGGGCTTTACGTGACTGCGGTGGACTGCGATTTTTTAGGCTAAGAATTCGACTTCCTTTTCCCCTATGAACCAGCGATTGCACCGAACCTCAAGTAATCGTTCTCGAACCAAGGTAGAACTTAAATTCACTGCCGCCGTCGGCAGTGTGCGCATCTGCGGAAGTTTTCTGATTGAGGGACCCGAATAAACATGTCGGCTCTCTTGTCTAGGGTACAACAGCGACGCAGCGCCAAGTATCAAAGGTAAGCCTTCAAAGTTCGGAAGCATCGCCCAACTTGATATACATAAAGGAGTAATTCTTGAAAGGCATCAAACTCGCTTCGTGGCTTCGAAATTCGAAACGGCCGATTTAGTTGCTTGAAAAGTAAACGGGAATTAGAGCAGGTCGCGTAAGTCTCTCCTCCGATTGGCTTTTGCCTGTTAGTTGATTGACATGCTGTCCGGTCGCCTGTCATGTTCCATGCTCGTCGCACTGTCGTACACAAGGCACGGGCGTCTGCACTGTGCATGATGAGTTACCCACCTCCTATCCGTTCATCGTGGACAATCAATCATTCATAATTATTACACGGTGGACCTCCCAAATCCCGACTCATTTTGCGCGATAATGGCTCAAGAAACCTGACCAGTCAGACGGAACTAATAACACATGCTTGTTCGCGCTGTACGGTACGGTATTCTAATTACCATCCAAAGAACTTCAATACAATTTCGCTTCCCAGCCCAGACTCATTTCAATCTAGGCTTGCGAACCGCAGCACAATTATTTACGTATAATGATGGCCATATAAGAGCCGCCGTTCTCTGCTGGTTTATAAAAGGATATTGTACGTCTTAAAATCGATTTTCAAGCAATCGTGTGCTGAATAATGTGATTATTCTATTCTCTCCCAGTCGAACCCAGAAGTTGTTTACTAGCGATCAAGCACTGGATTCTATTCATGCAAGCATCCAGTCCAGATTCATGAAAATCGGATCTTCAACTTCAACGCTGTGGACAAAATCAGCAGTAAATGGCACGTTTATTTGAGATGGAACAGCGCAGCTGGACTTGCGGATTTGAAATCCGCTTCATCCGTGTGGCGTTCACAGAAGGCCGTTGACACTGACAGCCGTAATGCCCGTCTCATCACCTCCATTGAAAAGTTTCTGCAGCAGGCTAGTCTTGCCTAGGGCGATGGTCAAGGACCAGTTACGCAACGGAATATTTAATGGAACGCCGGTCCAGAATATATAAAAAGGCAGCAAAACGCTAGCCAAATCTTCAGTCGAACCTCGATTACCAGTTCTTCTAAATACACCAACTCTCTCGAAGTACAATGAGATTTGCTCGTGCCGCCTCTGTATTTGTGTTGGCTCTGCCTGTTTTTACGACAGCCAGTGTCATTCCCCGCAACGATGGCGACCAATGCGATACAGGTTCCATCCAGTGCTGCACTTCAGTCACACAGGTGAGTGGGCTACGTATCTATCGGAATATAAAGATATCGACTCCGACTCTGTATCTCAACGTATATCCGTATCTCTTAGTCGACCTCCGAAACTGCCAATTTGCTAGCGGGGCTTCTTGACATCGTTCTTGATGCCGTCGACGGCCTCATTGGTTGTAAGCCCGTTCAAATTTCTCCTGATCTCTTTTTTTCTGAAGATTTTCTATAGTCGGCTGCTCTCCGATTACCATCGTCGGCGCTTCTGGAACCTCTTGCAACCAGCAACCAGTCTGCTGCACCAACGACGCCTTTGTATGTTTACCTGTTGAAATATCATTTGCGTAGTCTTCATTAAATCACTTATCTTTTCAGAACGGCCTCATCAACATCGGATGTACGCCTATCACCATCGTCCTCTAAACAGACTTCGCGACCTTCTTTTCATTTCGTACTTCGAGTAGCTTGCGGGTGGATTTGGACCTTATATTTACATTTCGATTTATCATTTTTGACTCGTCGATTATTCAACGCATTACCAATGGAAAGGAAGACAATGCGATAGGACAAACTTGAACTCAGAACGAAGGGCGTCCATCTATTTATCATGCAGATATGTCACAGTAAATAATGGGGAGGGCCTAAAAAGTCACCTATTTCAGAATTCAGTCAAGGCAAGGCGTGATCGGTCACGTACCGGTGGTGGATTCCAAACAAGGTTCCAAGAAGTCAGCCTCCTATGTACCTATCTATAGCAGGGAT
>JADNYJ010000245.1:0-51861 GCA_015501075.1 Gymnopilus junonius
TGCCTCGTCCGCCGAAAATACTCGAACTCACAGGTTGAGGTTAAAACATGCCAATGTGGCGCCGAATTTGTATAAGGTGATGACGATGCTGTATAAGCTGCGCTAAAGGCTGTATGGAACACGGACGGTATATCCGGGTTTGCTACGTCTTCTCGAGATTTTGATGGAATCAGAGACATATGTCCAGTAGAAGGGTCATAAATTGCTGGGAGCTGTAACATGGGCCACTGCCGTCGACTTTGGTCCGTGGGGCGATTCCGAGCTTTTTATATAGCAGTTCTATGTCGGGAAATTCAACCCACTAAACTTTGAAAGTATTCCTCTGAAATTGAATGAGGCATTGCGTGGAATGACAGCTAGAGAGAAGACAAAGACGCACCGCGCCTTCCACGTATTAGGAGAAAAGTGTTCCTTGTATGTGGAGGAATGTCGTACAGGATGATCGTCATGGCGTTGGTGAGACCTTGTAAAAAGTAAACAACAGTTAAGTCACTTCAGACTATTATAGAGCCGTTATATATCAACAGCAATATCTGAATGACTAACCTGTAAACGAAATCGGATTGTGGAAAACAGTGATGACTCAGGCAGCATAGAAAGATCGTCTCAAGTCTTCAATACATACTAATCATTTTTGTAACACGCCAATTAATAATATAGTTGGGTTTTGAGGATTAAGATGCGAGCGCACAGTAATCGGCCATAATCCTACTCCGGACATAGTACCCACTCCACACCAGAAAATTTTGATCATGGAGGTGGTATCTTCAGCAAAATAGGAACGTATGACGAGGGTGAGATGTAATTCATGTGAGGAATTACAAAAGGTATGGAAGAATATGTTAGATGAACCCTAAGCTATGTCTTCTTTTAGTTTCGCCACCAAAAGAAACGAAAAGGGACAAACATGATGAGGTCTTGTCGAAGACTGCCTGACGCTACAGTCTGTCCGCCGCTGCAGCTCTTCAGATAGGATATTGGCGAAAAGAGCCCAAATTCCCAGTCACCAATCTTGACCTTCCTCGGAGCGGACTTCAGAAGAACTCAATACACTGATTTGGGCTCCCATAGCTTAAGTTCAGATACTTCGTCCCCAACGACCTTATCAGAGATCGAGAGCCCGGGGACCCGTTCGTCAAGTGGAATTACGATGCCAGCATCATGGCATATCCTCTTGAAGTCAGATGGAAGAGGCGCACGGATTCCTAAGTGATAGCGGGGGCCGTGCTCATGGTATTTCTGGACGTGACGTGGTTAGACAAACGTGGTGCAAAAAAAAAAAGGATATACCCACATAAAGCGAGATTTCTGAAGCATGAAGAAACAATCTATCTTCCGGTATGTTCAATGCAGCGATGGATGGGTGTAATGAGGTCTGAGAATGTGAGGTGTCCCCAACAATCGGCACTGCTGAGATAATCAATAAAATTCCTATCATAGGAGCGACTGGTACATGCCCTTCAAGGCTTTGGCAAGGTGGATTCTCAGTTGATGTTTATTCCCAGTGAGCAATTGCAGTCTAAGTAGCGATAGCGGGGCTTTCGGCTGCACTTGTCAGCAATGATTCATCTGATGTGACAAGGAGGAAGACTCACTGAAGATGCGACCAGCTCCCACTTTGTCAAAGCTTCCTTTCCTCCACGTTTTATATCTCCACGTCCATCAACATACGCCAAAGGCTCTTTTATTTCCCCGGACATCGCGCTAAACGATTTTTCACCACCGCGTACGAGAGCTAGATAGGTTTTAGAGATGGTGCCTTGTTGGAATTGGCGGGAAAGCGCCGTGGCTGCGGTAGCGTTGAGAGCGACGAGAAGAGTTCCGGTGGTTGCCTTTCATGAGTCAAACGGTGGCATGAGTGTAACAGAAAAAGATGACGCGTGGCAACCTACCTTGTCCAGCCGATGCACAGAATGTGGGTGTGCAATGTGAATCCAATTTTTGATGTCTGAGATAAGGTCATTACATAGAACATTAACGAGTGAGATCGCCCCACCTCTGAAAACGGGGTCCAGAGTCGCTGCCGACTCACGCTGTGGACAAAACATCAGAAGAATGCGACCTTGAGCAGAAGTCAGAACTTGCTCACCTCCTTCTTCGTCCCAGAAACACCTAGCTGCGATATAACACCGGGTGGTTTGTTCAAAACAACGAGCTGTCGGTCGGCAAAAACTACGTGTTTTTTCAGCCATTCTGACCCGCGTTGCTGCAAAAGTTTGTAGATATCCTTCTGAAGTAGTTTCTGTTTCACTATAGGTGAATATGCCATGGAACGGTGCGGGAATGAGTATTGGCGAATATGATATTAACCAAGCCTGCTGGAGGAGGAAAGCAGCGTAATGAGCGGAAGAGAATTGTCGGAAGAGAATCGGGTGGCAGTGCACTATGTTTGGCTCCTATTTGCAAATCTATTTTTAATCCTACTAATTATTCCTCCGCCTCAGTTCCAACGACTTCTGGTTCCTGGACTATAACATAGGTAGGTAGCCACGTAGGAGCATATTTTATTAGACAGGGAATCAGTAGAAAGAGCCCGTCAATTGAAATAGTGGAAATGTAGTACGGCAACTGTAAATGTAACTACTATAGGAGAGGAAGAATTAGACTAAGTATCAACTATTGCGTAAGGATAAATACGCCAACAATGCCGTACCAGACAACATTTGAAAGCCAACGAATAATTATCGATAATGAGAGAATAGATGAGTGGAGATATAAAACCAGAAAAAATTATGGAGAGTTTGATGCAGTGAACTATAATGAAATGTGTATGATGCGAGGAGTGTAGAATAGAATGCAAATAATGGAAGAGAAGGTATGGTTCAACGACGGGATAGCCCAAGAGAAACATAAAAGAGTTACGAGAGATTGATCAGAAAGAAAAACCGGAGAACATATTTTCGGGGAGGAAGAACAGGTTAGACACCATGTCACGGAGACAACTATCCACACCAACATGCCCGAACGCCGAGGTGGCCGGTGCCTCCACAGATGGACCGGCTTCGACTGCATAAACCCTGTTGTCTGGGGCCCATGGAGAGGCGGCCTGCGACGGTACAATCTAAAGCATGCAGTCTGTAAGTATCATGAAGACAAATAAAATTGAGGGCCAATACTTACTGGAGGCTTTGCAAACTCCGCATCAGCGTTATTTGGCACACTGGTGGCGAACGAGTGAGTATACTGGTCATTTGCACTGTGCATGGTCGTGTAATGCGGCTGAACCATTACTGGCTCAGAAGAAAAGGGTGCAAATTCGGTGGAGAAAAGCTGTGGGATGCTCATGCCTGCATCAGGAAGCGGGGTGTAGATGCTCGACGGTTGTGGCTGAATGGGAGGGACTTCCGGCAACAAAATCTGAGGCACATTCTCGAGCATCGGCGAAGAATAGGTTGAGTCAGCCTCAGACGGGTCATCGAGTGATAGGAAAGAAAAATTCGGGGACGGACGGGTAAATGATGGTGAAATAATAGTACACGATTGCACTGGGCTCAAATAAATTGCAGACGAGGACTCGGCGGGCGAAGAAGCCACCTCATAACCCTCATAGGGAATCGAACTCGGAACGAGAGCTGGAACAGGTAGAAGAGGGATTTCTGCCGACTTCCTTACAGTCTTTGCTGGCACTTTCTGAACCGCAGCACTAGGGCGGCTTTTCTTCTTCGGTTGGTACTTATAGCCCGGATACGTCAACCGGTGCTCAGCAGCCTTCCGCTCTGCCTTCTGCCTCCAATACTCCAAAACCTCCTCAGGCTCCTCTTGCCACATCTTCGAAATCAACGCTCTGGTGTCTTTGAAAGAACACCCAGGAATTTCACTCGCCTCTCGGCGAAGCTGGGCTAACTTCTCGGATCGATAGAGGATGAAGCAGTTGGGTGGCCTGGGGATGTGGGGGCTGTTTGACTCGGGAGGATGAGAAGTATTCCTCGTCGGCGCCATTGGAGGAGAGGAGTGGGATGGAGACAGAGAGGCAGAGGACCTGGTGGTAAAGAGAGAAAGAGAAAGAAAAGGCGGCGCGGATATTGCATGGCCTAAATAGGATTAGACCCCGTCTCCCCGTTGATTTATTGCCTCCGACCGATCGCGTCGCGACGCGCTTCCCTGAAGAGGTCGCACGAGTGACCGAGTCAGAGGCGAAATTTCTCACAGCCCTCACGCTCAGGGTAGACCGACCGAAAATTTCATTGTCATTGTCCACGTTTCACATTGTTCTCGATTTTCAGCCTAATCACTTTTCTATGGTCGATCCTCTTCGTTACGTCTACTTCAGGGCAACAACCCTTAGTTGGAATCTCTGACTCCTGATAGTAATACAAATCCAAATCAAGGTTGCAGGCTCGCGATTGTAGATCCGATCAGATAATGCTCTGTAAAATATAGATAAAATCTTGACTCGGCGATATAATTCAAAGGAGTACTTGAAACTTACGCCCTTGGTCTTCTTGCCTCCACATCGTTCAGCCGTCGGCGTTGGTACTATATATGACCATCATATTTTACGACATTCCTTCTGCTGCCCCAGAAAAGCCCTTCTCTCCCTGTACTTGGCGGATTCGGTGAGTCCTAAACGTTTACCTCATTCCTCCTTCTTGTCTGACTCCGTGATGAATCGTCTTTAAAGGCTTGCTCTAAACTACAAGGGATTGTCATACAGAACCAAATGGGTTGAGATGCCCGATATCGAGTTACTTGGCAGGAAGCTGGGAGTTGCTGCTAGCACCAAATGCTTGACGGTAGCCCATGGTACACCCTCCCAGTAATCCAGGATACGTCAACCGGTATCTGTCTATCAGATTCACTTCTGATTGCTGAATACCTCGAGAAGACATACCCGATACGCCATCTCTATTTCCTCACAATACCCTCGCTCTTCAGGCACCCTTCTTCCAAGTCTTCGCGTCGAATTTTGGGTCCTTGTGGAAATTCATAATACCAGCCGAAATTTCAATTCTCAACCCCGCAAGCATCGAGCACTTCCGCACTACTCGAGAGGAAATGTTCCGAACTAAGCCACTTGAGGATATCATCCCAAGAGGCGAAGAGGCGGTCGCAGAGTGGGCGAAGGTTCGAGAAGGCTGGACCAAGGTAGATACTTGGTACGCCAAGAACAACGGGAAAGGTCTGTTCCTACTGGGAGAGACGCCTTCTTGGGCAGATTTTGTGGTGGCGGCTTTTCTCATTTGGATCAAGGTCATCTGGGGGGAGGGTAGTCAACAATGGAAGGATATCTCGCCATGGGATGGAGGACGATGGAAGAATTTACTGGACGCTTTGTCAAGTTGTACTTATGTCCTATAATCCCTGCTCGCCGACCTCTTAACTAGTAAACTATTTGGAGCGACACTAATCTTCATTTCAACCGTTATTCTAATGACCACAAGGGACGGATGCAAACTGATTATTGTCCAGCAGACATGAGCAACCACTCAGACTATAGGAGAACATGGAAGGTGAGTCAAATCGTCGTGGAAACCCAAAAGTGAATGCTTACTGGCAGATCCAACTGGCAGAACATATCCAGCTATCCCTGCATCCGTCCAACCAGAAGTAGCGATGAGCTCTCTATGCTCACTGACCTGCGTCGTATAATAATGATTCCCCACAGCCTTATTCCACACTCCAAGCAGCGGAACACTCCCGCAAATTTGGGTCTCGTAGACATACCCAATAATAAGTCCCTCCGTAAATCCCGGAGTCGGGGACGATGTTGCGGTTGAGTAAAGATAGTCAAGGTGGGTACCAGTCCCGGAATCATATCGGTATAATGGGACGGTGAAATTCTGTGCGGTCCTCCAGGCGACGAAGACGTCTCCTTGAAATTGCCATTGTTCCGTGCTTGCTTGGAAGGTTATTCCGTTTAAAGTGTACGCTCGGGGGCCTAGGGCATGTGCGACCTCTGCCGAGTTGAACACCTGCATCCATGTGGCTGCAAGAGACGGGTCGGCGCATGTGTCTGCAGACCGAGGCTTGAAAAGGAGTGCAGAAGAAAGGGTCAATGTACAGCCCTTCGCTTTGAAATCTACTACAAACATGGGAGTTTACAGCGCCATATGTTGGAGCAGCATTGATGCCTACAATACTCGCACCACTGCAGAAAACGGTGATCAATGAAAGAAATATGTTCTTCTTTTTGTGAATCGAGGTGCTGTCGAGGGTTTACAGTAGTGGATGTTTGAGTTATCATGGCAAAGAAGAATTAAAGGCACGGCATTTTATACTCGTAGCGATGGATATATCTTTACACGCACTGATAGCTCACAGCCCAAATGATTAGAACGCTCATCTTAGTATTACACAAAAATAGAGAATTAATTGCTACCGCGGTGGTTAACATGCATTGGTATGCTTCCAAGACGGAAGCGATACGTGTCCGATGCACTTGCACAGACTGAAGTTATAAGCATCATGTGGACTCTGCCCAGCAGTAAATAACTGAATGGTAGAAGGTATAATTATAGTCCAATGAAGGTCTTCTTTTTCACTATTGCCCTAATGCTCTTTCCAGAAGAATAATGGCTGATACCCCAATGACCACAGGAGACAGTCCAAAATTCTATCAGAACCCACTTATCCCTTCCAGTACACCCGAGCCACTTCGAATCTCAGGGGCATTCATAGTGGCCTTACGACGGAGCACATCTAGTGGTGCTGGTGACCTGCGTCTACGCTCACATGGGTCGAGTCCCCTTGTGTACAATTTTACTTATTCTTGACCTTGGAATATATTTTCTTACCATTTCACTTCAGATTTCGAAGTATGCCGATGGGTAATCGTCGGGGATTTTACGTAGGTTCTGCCAAGGTGTTCTGCATTCTGTCATTTTCGTGTGTATGTCTAGTATTCTTGGGTCCTTGACATAGCAAACTTGAAGTCATTTGAGAAGGATCCATCCTCTCTGTGGGCCTATCGTCTATCATCCTAGTATGATGCGAGATAAAAAATATCAAATGTATGGTATGTACATAGCTCTGGTCCTGATTGCTGTGTACCGATAGGTCGTACAGTAGGCCATGGGTTTGAAGATTGAAATGGGGTATGTCAATAAAGAAGAACTTGACTGAATAACAATAGCACTATAGACGCTGCCACTAAAGACTTTAGAGTGGCCACTTATTTAACATTGATTAACAATCACTCTTTGCCACTGACAGGCCGCGGAAAGTTTGTATCCAACACCTTGATTCAAAAGTAAGGAAGGAGCTATGTAGCCCAGGTATAGACAATCAAGCTAAAACGGTCAGGAAAAAGGCTGTTAGCAAATGCCAGATAGCCAATGGCAAATACAAAAATTTACCAGATCCCAGTGGCAAAACATATCCAGCAATCCCTGCATCAGTCCACCCAGCCAGGGTGATGAGCTCGTTATGCTCAACAACCTCCGTCGTATAATAATGGTCCCCCGCAGGCTGATCCCAAGCACCTAGCAGCGGAACACTCCCACACACCTGCGTCTCATAAACATACCCAATAACTATCGCACGTGTAAATCCCGGAGTCGGAGAAGTAGCGGCGGTAGAATAAAGATGGTCGCTGCCGGCATCGTATCGGTACAAGGGGACCGTGAAATTCTGGGGCGTGCTCCAAGCGACGAAGACGTCGCCTTGGAATTCCCAGTCGTTTGCGCCTTCCCTTGTTATGCCATTTACGGTGTATGCGCGGGGACCTAAGGCGTGCGTTACTTGTGGTTTGTTGAACACTTGCATCCATTTGGTTGCGAAAGTAGGATCGGCACATGTGTTTGGTGTTTGAGGCTGAAATAAAGCGCAGAAGAGTCAATGGACGGTGATAGAGTGGTTAATGTTAATGACGAACGTTGGAGCTATGCGTTTTAGTTGCACCCATGCCTACAGCCATCGCGAGGACGATGATCACTGAAACAAAGACGTTTTTCATTGATGAAACTGACAGATGGCTGAGAATGATTAAACCGGTGGATGTAAAGGTCTCTGAATGAAGAGAAACCTGATGCTTAGCATTTTATACTCATCACAATGAAAATGAGCATATTTTCACCGTGCATGTTGATAAGAACCAGCGCTAATGCAACACTAAATTCTCCTAGCTCGAATGATATGCTTTATAATGCTCTTCTAGCGGATGATTGTCTTCAAACTTGCGGTGGTACTGTCCGATGATCCTCATTGGCGCTAAAATGGATGTACTTCCAAAATAGAGAATCGTACAACTCCCGTATTGTCAGATGGAAGTAGATTAGCAGAAGTTATTTCAATGAATCCGGTAATTGAACGACCAATTTGCTGAGTTCTTACTTTTAAGAAACTTCTGGGTCGCACTAGCAGAACACCCCAGACGTGGGAATCGAGGAATAAGCAAGACTGTCAATGGAAGAAGACAGACACTTACGTCTCTTTGAGCTATTGCACTCTTTATAGACCTGCCCACGACCGAAGCATTCCTTAAAGTATAGAGAAGGATCTTGGTTAATAAAGAAAACACTTACATTGCCCATTTCTTGGTACTTTGGGGCTTGATCGTCGGCTGCCAAGAGGGCTGAGACCCAAACTAAGGCTGTGGGTCCTATACTACCCAAAAGGGTGGGCGCCCAGCGCCGCCCATTGTTCACTCGTAACTGCGAATCCATCTCCACTAAGGACGATTGTCCAAATGGGTTTGATGCGCCTACGTAGCTCCACGAGGACAGAGATCAAGGAACACGGAGTTTTTGGGGTTCGTTATCCAAACTGACCATCGTTCGCAACTAAGTATTAACGACCAGCAGGCCATGATAGAGATAGTGAAGTTTTGGTGTTTTGGTTTGGTTTTGGTGGCATCTTATTTCGATCGCAAGCTAAACCTAAAGCCGTCAACGGACGGACAGAATCTTGCCAAGTAGCGTTCGGAAAGCGGCCGGCATCTTAACGGCATCTCGGACGGGTTCCTGAACGAGGAACATGGACCGGGCACGTGACGGACACCCTGGCAAGTTTTTGGGTCACCAATTCTAGTGGACAACGGTCACCGCTCGCCTTCATCCCTGCCAGACACCATCATCCCTACCTCGGCCCTCTTTCCTCTGCTACGCCCACGACTTTTTGTCCTTCTCTTTAATCCTCTACGATTTCCAGCTCTTTCGGTACATACAGCACGGTAGTACGACTATTCGTTCGGAGCGACGACCGGTCAAAGAACGGGACTGAACAAAAAATCCTGCAGCAACCAGTCGGAACAGCGACACTTGATTTCTAATAAAGATGCGACCTGGATTTTTGTCAAATATCTTTGCCTCGAGCACAACGGCCTTTATCGTGCTAGCCTTCTTCTCGTTACGGGCATCGGGTACGTTCTCTCGCAGACTTTTCGGGTGATTCTCCGTTTACTCATCATTCGATTCACATCACTTTTTTCTGTCTCGCAGCGAATTACTTCGTCGTCACCAATCCAGCTGCATCTGCCCAATGGCCGAATAATGCTGCCAACCTTGTTACATGGCAGAAAGGCGTGCTGGACGGGGTGGACATGTTTGACTTGGAGATGGCGAGGATGAGCCAGGACGGACTAATACTGGTCGCGAGGAATGGTGAGTCTTCTTGCCTCGCATACCCCTGCATTCTCTCTTTCTCTGGATGGCTAACACACTTCCCAACCCCCTTCCAGTCCCAGCAGCGCAAGGAAAACTTAATATCCAACTACAAGACATCCCGCCCGCCGACGACTACTTCCTCATCTTCATCAACTCAACCCACGGCGTCCTGCACACTACCTCATCCCGGTTTACCATTCTCGCTCCCTCCGCCTCTCCCTCCGGCTCCGTTCCCAGCCCCGCAGGGAGCGTGCCGACCGTCACCGTCAGTGGGAGCCCGAACCCCACAATACTATTCGCCACGACCTTCCCTCCCGTTGTCAGTGCCGCACAGATGTTGCTGCCGCCGGTGCATCTCAGCCAGCTACTGCTGACGTTCGTGGGGGTGTTCTTCGGGGTTGCGTGGACGCTTGCTTTGGGGTCATAGGAACTAGAGGACTCGAGGACTAGGTGAATGGACTGACACTAATACTCTAAAAGCGGGCTCTTTTTTTATGATGATGGTTTATGTGTTTTTTTTTTGGTTTTTTTGTCGTTAAATGGACACCCATTGGTATTTGGTACTCGTGTGCCATTTCTTCTTCCTTTTTTTTTCGTCGTCATCGCCTCTCTTTTTTCTAATGTTATCATACCAATATCGTATCCATACCACACTCGCATATATGCATACATACTTAACTCGATGCAGATATCGATGGACACCGTAGCGTTAATTCGTCCCCGTGTTCCTTATTTCCTATATAGACTTTCTTTCTTGCCACACGTATACGCACAACCATCCACTCCTTCATCTTCATCGGGGTCCAGTCTTATCTTCGACCTTACATACATACATACATGATACGGACTTTTGTACTCAAGAACTATCATTACCGCACTGACATTGCACCTGACAAAAAACATTGGCTTGTATCCCTTCCTCGCCGTTCACCACGTACCTTGCCAGTGCCATACCTCTTACCCCTCGCGGCTAGACCACACAGCCTGGCCGAAACTCGGAAGGGGGTACTCGAGGCAAGCCACAAGAGCAAAAAGCTATTTTTATCCCAAAAAGAAGTTCTGATTGATATCTCGGTGACGCATGTATGTATGCATCCATCAAGGCATCAGGTAAACGCAAATCAGTGTACAACGTCGCGCTGAATGTCGGTTTGATTGGCAGTGGCAGTTGAGCAGCAGTGGGAACGTTGGCGGTATTTTTAAAAATGGCTGTGGTGGGCGTGCATGCTGTGTCGTAGTACATAGATGGGAAAGAGCTGGGCTGTTATCACTTATCATGATCAACGCATAACTTTGAAGACACTGGCATAACAACATGTAAGGTTGGCGTCGGGCGGTGCTCTTGCTCTCATTGACATGCGGCCGTACTTATCCTTATCAACCTCCATCAGCATGGATGTGATCATAATGCAAGGAGCTCGAGAAGGAGAGGGGGGTGTCATGCATCATACATGGTCGAAGTGCATACGCCGAGCGGTCCACGATAGCACGAAGTAGGTAAATTGGCTATGGATGACTGAGAAGAATACGTCATACCGGGGTAAGGCGAGGCAAGAAGAGAAGGTAAAGCGAAAGGCAGTTCGAATGGAAGATCCGGGAGCCGCGACAGACAGCTGAGAGGGAGATGGGAAGTATCTAGGTATTCATAGCAGAGTGTGTGATGGCGCAGCGTAGATGGTCCGTGGTGCAAAGTTAGAAAACGTGCAAAGGCGCGTCAGATGATGATCATGGGTATGCATTGCTGAGCGTCGAACACATCAAGCGCCGGCCTTCCTTCAAATTTTCAAAGCTCAACTAATTTTCTTCCAGGCAGTTCTCGGCGACAAGTATTACATAGTATTAGTCCGAAGTATATTTCGGTTCTACGTTCTTATTTGCTTAGCGCAGTGACGAGAACGGCTAGAAGTAGCCGTCGAAGCTAAATGGTGAAACAAATTTAAAGAAAACGTTACTGGAGAATAAAATTAGAAATATTTGACAGCTACTCGGAAGTTGAGGAATCGAGTAATAGAGTGAAGAGTAGAGCATGGCACAGATTCTAGAAATTCTTAACACTTTTGAGAGTATATGTGGTTTGAAGGTGTTATAGAAGTTACGTTAAGACACTCTGGCAGTTTAGCTGAGCTTAGATGGCGGGCTATGGAAAGGGAGCAATGTATTAGAGCGCTGGCCTTCAATTTTTTTTGACTGACATTGATGATTGTTCACATGCAGCAATGATAATTGCTCGAGAGTCGAATCACTGCAAGGCTTGATCAGATAGGCCTAGTAGGTTTACTTTGGACTAGTGCACTGACGCAGTGCCGCCGGACTGGGCCAATGAATAGACAGAGAATGGAAGCCTGAAATAGGACCCCCGTTTATACAGGGTGAAGTATGATACTGGTCTACCTACAAACCACGGCCTTTGGCCGCGGAACCCGGATACGGCCCCTGCCACCATCTACCTACGGCCAGCGATGGGGCCTTTATACACAGGTACATTGTCAACCCCAAAATGGGTTCACTTCCCTATGTTAGATACAGTCTCCCTATGGCTGCCATCTGGCCCATGGGCCCAGTGGTGCCATTGTTGAATCAAGCTCACCTTCCTTCCACATCTGCGTAGAATAATGCTCACTGGCCTCACTAATAATGTACATTGCACCTCTGGATAATAAAATTGTTCTCTTGTAATTTCTTCTCTGTCTCCTTTGAATGTATCTCGACAATGCCAGCGGCACCCGTCCCTACTCAAGATGCATCACAGCATCCTCAACTTGCTCTTTGGATTGGCAAAGGAAAGAAATACAAGGATGTACTGGATTTCATCTCGACTGAGCTCACCAAGTGACTCGAGATATGTAGGTAGCTCAGGGAATTTTTTGGGAATTCCTTTACCATTTTTCATGATTTTTTACAACTTGGATACGTAGTCCACCTAAAAATGGGCGAAATTTTGACCAGGATACGAAATCTACCTCAAAATCCCCGTCGGAGGCAAAAATTTTGTCTCCCCATTTTCACCCAAAAAGGGCCGATTTCGTATTCGAGTTCTCTCAGGATAAACGGGGGTCCTCCTGAAATCCATGAAGAGCGGAGGCACGTGCGTATAAACATACAGCGCTGCAATTTGGGGAACAGATCATTGACTCATTTGAATGTTCGACTCCCGACAGAAAACAGACAGGGTCTACTATAAGACAATCACGGTCTGGTGAAACCATTCAGCACCTCTTGAATAAAATCATCCATCATCGAAGCACAAGAAGTGCAACTCCAGCTCTAGATATACACAAAGTTAGTGTCTGCGTAGACACTACAGTCTGTGAGAACCAGAAAGTGCTGATCCGGATAGAGAATCATAGGGACAGATGTCAGAGCATTCCATTATAATTCCAATAGAAAGCTGTTAAATACTGAGTCGACTTAGTGACACGGAAGACTCAGCGAATGCTTTCACAATCCTTACAAAAGCGTTGACGCGTCAAATGGTTTGATCACGGGATGTGGCAGTGTTGCCACTGGCAGTGGCACCTACCAGGCTGATTTACTACACTTCCAACGGTTCGCGCGCAGGCGGTATTGTGACGTGGCACCGTTGAGAATGACCTCTCACCATTGCTTGAAAGTGTGTCTATAGAAGGGTGAGACATGATATGAGACCTCTATCTATCTTACACTGGGCGGATGCCTTCGATGTCCATAATTGAAGGTCTTCCGAGCCAAGCTTGTGCTCGACTCCTTGGGGCCAAAAGTGATACCGTCAGAGGTCATAAGAGGGGGCTGAAGGCTACTCAAGCAGGGAGGGAGGGAGGAAGGATGGGCAGTGGAAAGCGATGGGAGGAGGGAGTTTGAACTGAAGGACTTGAGCGTTGGTTGAAATTCAACATGGGGGAGAGGTCAAGTTTGCTGGCAGTCACAGCGTGATGTGAAGGCGGAAATTTCTCCAAGTCCACAAGCGACGCACTGCCTGGAGCTAGCCATGCATGGGAACGGCAGTCTGTAGGCAGAGTACAAGCAAATATACATGATACGTACAAGCACAGTCCGTAGGTGATGTACTTGTGGTGTTTGCTGGCAACCAATGGTTTGAATACACGAGAAGCATGTAGGTCAATTTACGCTCTGCTTGGAGGCCAGCTGACAGGTCACCTACAAGTTGCACAGCCTACGGGTGACCTGCGCGTGAACCGTTGGAAGTGTAGAGGAATAAGAAATCAGGTAAATTTCTCGGTGGCTATAACCTTTGTACAAAAGTAGCGGTGACTACACTTCCAACAGTTCACGCGCAGGTCACCCGTAGGCTGTGCAACTTGTAGGTGACCTGTCAGCTGGCCTCCAAGCAGAGCGTAAATTGACCTACATGCTTCTCGTGTATTCAAACCATTGGTTGCCAGCAAACACCACAAGTACATCACCTACGGACTGTGCTTGTACGTATCATGTATATTTGCTTGTACTCTGCCTACAGACTGCCGTTCCCATGCATGGCTAGCTCCGGGCAGTGCGTCGCTTGTGGACTTGGAGAAATTTCCGCCTTCACATCATGCTGTGACTGCCAGCAAACTTGACCTCTCCCTCCATGTTGAATTTCAACCAATGCTCAAGTCCTTCGGTTCAAACTCCCTCCTCCCGTCGCTTTCCACTGCCCATCCTTCCTCCCTCCCTCCCTGCTTGAGTAGCCTTCAGCCCCCTCTTATGACCTCCGACGGTATCACTTTTGGCCCCAAGGAGTCGAGCACAAGCTTGGCTCGGAAGACCTTCAATTATGGACATCGAAGGCATCTGCCCCAGTGTAAGTTCTTTCATTACCCTGTTCATGATAGATAGAGGTCTCATCATCCTTCTATAGACATGCTTTCAAGCAATGGCGAGAGGTTATTCTCAAATGGCGCCACGTCACGATGCCGCCTCGACCAGGTTTGATTTATCTTCACTGGAAGTTCCTAGTCTTGCCATATTTATATTACATTATGTCCCAGTTGCTATTTCCCTCCTGTTCTCATAGTGCATATGCCATACAGGTGCAATAAATATTGAATTTAAGCTCATTTTCGTGAATAGACCAGGATTGTGGTCTCGGAGAGTTTACCAAATGCGGCATAGTGCATGCTAATCGACCTTCAAGCTGCCCACAAGCTGTTAGCCAAGATTGCAAGCTGCCTATGCTCAGTGACCATCAGCCGACTGAGCTTTGAAAATGTGAGTTGCGCCCAGATCAAACTGTAAGTAACCTTTAGGCTGGCCCTCAGGCTGCTTGGGCCGGTGCCCGCGGGAAATTTCCGTGCAAACCGTTGACCGTGTAGCCAAAATGCTTCTTTTGATGAGAGGATCAAAACTGCTAGACCGATTTTTATTTGCTCCAAAATTGACGGAGTTATAAAATTTGTGACTCATAGATTTGGCCATCCGCCCTATATATGGTAAGTACCTACCATTTTTAGACGACATTTTAGCCGAGAAATCAAGTCGCACAGGGCGGAAAGGCCGTAAAGCGACTGCTTTCATCAGATCCTTTCGAACGGACTGGCTTTTGGTAAGAAATGAAGACAAGAATTTTTCAAAAATTTCCGCCGACCAAATTGGCCACTGTCCAAAATAGGCGGTAACTAAGCGTTGCGCACCATAGTATTTGTATTTTTAGTTGGTTCTCCTTGTACCGCAACTTGTACAGTTCGGCATGGAGGATGTATACCGAAAGCTCAAGAATAGCTGGTGTTGCTCCAGAGAATCAAACATCGGAAATAATTGAACTCTTAGAAGAGTTGAATTCGAAGCTCGACTAACCTTTCCCATGCGGAGATCCCCACCGATCGAACTGGTGCGTTTTTTTTGACAGGGCTGTTCTATAAATGCTGGACGTTACAATCGTATTACAGTGAAAACGAGGTTAGAGCTTCAATTTATCATAATGTTTGATAGGCTGCAATGTTTTTGCTATAGGTCTCGGAACAGATTGGGCTTGCAGAAGAGATTCTGAGCAAGATACGCGGCCGACTGAATAGCATGCGCCCTCTCATCAACCGTTTACCTGCCGAACTCCTCATATCAATCTTCCTACCCTCTCAAAACAGAGAGCTATGGTCTCTCTTCTCCCACCAAAAGATGACGAGATGACGAGCGAGCTTGCGTTCCTGGCTTAGCGTTACAGAAGTGTGCGTCCGGTGGTGCAAAATCACACTTTTCGAACCGGCATTGTGGGCAAGAATCTGTCTCCCGTGGAAGTTGCGGAACCAGAAAGAGGTCTGGAACATGTTCGCAAGACGCTCAGGATCGTATCCTCTGTACGTTTATCAACATCTGCTGGAGCATAATTACGCGCTGGATGGTTCATCATCGTTATATGCGGACTGGCAAACTTGTATACGGCAGCATTCCGATATGCTGACGTTCTTCTATCTTCGTCACACTTGGCTATTGACGAATATTTCCATGTTTTATACGCCTTCTGGTTTTAGAAAGATTCAGTTCCTCCATCCAACCAACTTCATCTCGTTAATTCAAACACTTAAAAATCCTAAAGTAGGTCCTTTGTGCGCTTCTATTTCCGAAATTTTAGTGCCATCTACAAGCATTGAAAAAATATATTCGCTATTTCCACTTCACCCGTTCCGAATTGAAGGCATATCGGCAGAAGGAGGCGAGCTACATAGATCGTGCAAAATTGAATTTGCTTTCCATCATATTATCATTTGAAGGGGGAAGGATCCGATCTTAATAGGTCCATTGGACGTAACTGTTGGAATTTAAAGGTATTTTTCAAATTTATTAATCGATGAAGTTTATACAACTCATGGAGAGCCTACCATTATAGTTCTAAGAATTAGTCAACTCAAATTAGAATAAAGATAACATATAATACGTTGTACATCCAGGTGTAGTAAATCTAAAAGGGCCTTCAGATTTCTACTGTACAAGTGATCCCGCACTGGAATTCAAAGGCCCTGTATACATGTCAGCCCCTGATGGGCTTGAATAGTTCGACCAGCACGCGTCCATGATCACGCTTTGTGGCTGTGCGTATGTGTAAGGCCGAGCGTTGGCCGGGCTGGAAGACCAACACCGTAGACGCGGCTGACGCTTTTTTACCTGATCTCCCTTTCTTTCGAATCCCAACCAACTCCTGAACCATGGCAGCCAATGACGGACGGTCGATGGTAAAGGACCTTTTAATTGCATTGAAAGGTGAATTGGATCGTACAGGTGGCTTTACAGAATTTTCTTTGCGAGAGAGGTAGGTCACGTTTGATCATGAGATATCTTACTAACTAACTCTTACAGTACGGGGGAGGTTCGCTGAACTGTCTCTTATATCTCGAAATGATTTTCAGCCAACCTTGTATAGATTCTGGAGGATATAGCTCTTGCAGAGGGCGTTCTGAGCAGAATACGTTCCCGACTCAACGCCACGCGTCCTATCAATCGCCTGCCTACTGAACTTCTGGCGTCGATCTTTTCATTGTGCCAAAACACGGAACCATGGTCTCTTTTCCCTCCAGCAACAAGGGATGAAATCAAAGATCCATATTCCTGGCTCGTCCTTACGGAGGTGTGTTCACAGTGGCGGCATACCGCGCTCTCTGCAGCGTCCTTGTGGACGAATATCTACCTCGGCCCGCAGATGCACAACCAGAAAGAGATCCGCGACATGTTTTCCAATCGAGCGAGGTCTGCACCTATGAACCTCAACCAGTATTTGAGACTAGCCGACTTCTCGTTCTTTTCCTTGTCGCAGTCGCTTAATGATTACCTATTGTTTGCGCAGCAGCATTCCAGTCACTTGCAGTCCCTCTACCTTTCATCTGGTGGCTTAAACATCCTTCCATCTATATGGGAAATATTCAACTACGACTATCCTGGACTTCGAAACCTATGTTTGGACGTCAAGTCAGACAAATACGACAACCTTTCTCGCTCATTGCATAGAATGTTCACGAGCGGAGACTCATCCCTCGAGCGAATATCATTGAGCTATATTGCATGGCCGACGATTAATACAGGTCTAGCCCGTCTGACGCATCTGGCCATCAGGAATCAAGCCCCCGAGTTAAGTCCGACTTACACAGATTTCCTCGACGTCTTGCAAGGTTGTCCTCTCTTGCAATTTCTATCCCTCCACGATGCCGGGCCTTTGGCTGTGAACCCTCAGACACTTCCCGAGAGAACGGTGCCCCTCGATTCCCTTCGCAGAGCAGAAATCTCATGGTCCGACGATTCAGAACTTCGATCCCCTTGCCAAATAGTACAGTGCTTGAAGATCCCGGACAATGCGGCTATACTGTTACACTCGCATTTCATGTTGCGCTTCGACGAGTTGGGACTTCTCAGTTCTTACCTTCCACCAAAGAAGTACCTGAATCGCATTTCAACCCTCGAATTGCGACAATCTGGGAACTCGGCCATGCTGTTCCAGGGTGATGTGTTGTACCTCGATAATTCAAGCCGTGCTTCATCCTACCTCCCTGCCCTCGCTTCTTATTTCCCAAATCTATCCTTCTTGATATTTGCGTCCCCTTCAACAATAAATTCAAGCAGTATCGCCATGTTCTCCTCGCCTACCAACTTTACCAAAATCCGATTTGTTCATACATTCAATTTCGTCCCTTTTGTCGAGGAGTTATGCAACCCAAGTAGGGGGCTTTGGTGCCCATCACTAACTGAAATTATCTTGAATGGCACAGGTCTCGAGGAACTCGCCAAACGCATCCCACTGTACAGGGATAGACTTGTGAAATACCGAAAGAAAGAAGTATGCGATATTGATCGTTCACATTTGAATCTGCCTTCAGTCAAACTGGTTTTCGAATACGATCAAAATGGGCAGAAACCTCTCTTTCCGAGTTCTTTGCGAAGAACCTTCAGAGATATTTGAAGGTATGCCTTTCATTGCGTCTTTCAGTGCTGGAATATGAAAGAGCTCAAGTTAGATCTTCCTTTCAGAATGTCTGAACATGCTTAGCATTACTCCTCAATGGATCATACTAGAGGCTTTTTACACGTACGGTAGTGACCCAAGTTACATGCTTCTTCCAAAGAATGGACAAAATCCGCTCGGGTATCAGCATCTGCCATAACCGTAGTAACTCTGCCTAGTCAGCATGTAATCTCACTTGGTTGTGTTGAATAAACTCTGCACAGCCAAACTTTGACGGCTTTTACAGTCCCTCAGTTGCACATCACGAGCACGGCTGACTTTGTAGCCTGCTTTAAGCTATCCTTAGAACCGAAATGCAAGTTTCTCCTTCAAAGACGTTATATTTATCGTCTTCACTATGACGGCACTTCTATGGCTAGTACTGCCTCAACCTTGGTATATGACTTGCAGCTCGAGGCCTGAGGTCCAAATATATATTTCGGCTCTTCCGGTTGCTTACCTTCGACCTTCTGTTCGTCTACGTCTGCTCTGGTAGACGGACTGTGATTAAAGGCATTGCTGTGCATTGTCCGAGTTGTATTTTAAGATCCTCTCAGAGCCTATATAAGATCCGTCTTTTTTTGCTTGCTTTGTCTTCTAACGCTGACTCTCTTGCCTGTCAATAGTTATTGCTCGATGTCTTCGAAAAGTCACTCACATCATAGTCCTTCGAGCTCATGCAGTTCACCCCGTGCCCACCACTTTTTTCCCTCAAATGGACTGCCGGTTTCCAACAGTTCAACGCGTAACGTTCTGGGCGTTGTCCCATCATCTGCAAACTCTCTGAGAAGCTCTAGGTTCGATCACGTTCTACCAACTCCTATGCCTTCTCCCATCCCTAGTCATTTATCTTTGCCTCGGTCAATCCAAGGGGACATGCTGTATCCACCTGCTCATCGAATAGAGTCAAGGAAAAATTCTTCCATTGGCATCGCGTCGGTTTCCTCTGGGCGCACTAATCGCGATAAGTACAGTGATAGGTCGAGACCCGAATTGAACACTGGTAATGCATATTTGCCTATGGCTCGGCCACAGCCTTCTCCATCCTACGGTCATCCTCCCAGCACAATTATTACGTATTCGCCTCTACCAGTAAACGGAACCAGTCCACAAATTGGGTTCAATGGACAGGGAACATACGGGGGAGTTCGTCGTACAGTGTAATACACCTCCTTGGCACATGATACCTCCTTGGCACAACTGCGATTTCCGAACTTAGTTTTCGCCGGTCGGCCATAAAATCTATGTATATGCCTTGATATATACTTAATCTATTGCCATACAAAATTTCAGCTGACGGGATAAAGTTGTCGAGGCAGGACAATGCAATTACCCATCAAAATTAGAGAAAATCATCCTTCACAACTTTTTGGACCTAACTTTTTCATTTTGGAGTGCAGCTTTCAGCCCTGAATTTTAGATTCATGTTTAGAACAGTACTGCCTTCGATGTCAGCTAGATTTGACATGAAAAATGCACGGATTGAGGGCAAAATTGGGCATGAAAGGGCAACCGTGATCAGAGCGTGACACGCGCACTCAACGGCGCATTGGACGCATCGCCTAGTAAATGGCATTGTCACACTTGTGCCAAGGACCTGGATTTGTGACAAAAGGCTGCTCTCGACAAATTATCCTCTAATTCACCCATAATCCATGCAATGGAGTCAATCATTAGCAATTTGATACCTTAGAAGGTCCTCATTAAGCTCATATAAATTTTTTTGCAGGATTTCTAATAATTGTGTTTTAATTTGACGAATAAAAAGTTTTGTGCCAAGGAGGTGTATTACACTGTACAGATGACATAATTATTTTACAGCCAGTGAGTATCTATTTTTTCACCTGTGACGCGCCAAAATCTTTTGCTTATACATTAGTGTGTTTCCAATTCCAGAATGGCGCCGCTCCAAGACGAATTACTGTAGTCACTGAAACAAATTGCTATGTCACCGAGCAGCCCATCCTGCGATCGCCAGCCCATCCTAACTCTACATCAGGCCCAAGATGGGAGATAAGATATTGAGGGCAACTAAATTCTCTTTTCGTCCGACTGTGGCAGTGGCATATATTTACATCAGTGGTTTTCAACGCTTTCATAATGCTTTCTTTTTACAAGTTCTGGTATTGCACGTATGTTTGATCTCAACCCATTATACTATAAGTTTTTTCAGTCCAAATCGCCTGCTTGTGGAGACGCGATTAAAAGAGTCTTTGTGACGCACTCGGGTGTTTGGGTGCAGCGCTATTTTAAGGAGACCCGGCTAAAAAAAACTTAGCCGACTGGACCGGCTTCATGACTAACATCGATTGCCCAATTATTACAAATTGATTACCGAGAGCCATAGACAATGGCCTTCCTCGAGGTTTCAAACGCTATGGCATTCCTGGGAATGAATTGTACCATTCCTCCACCATCTTGGCACCAGTTACATATACGCTATACTCACAGGAGCTATGGAACTCGGTAATCGCTGATAAGGACCACGTTCGTCGACTCGGATCGTGCCGGGAGTGAAATTTTGAACTCGCAATTGGCTCGCGATTTGGCCATGAATAGATGATCGGCATACCAACTGGTATTTAAGCTGCGCTCAAGGATGAAAAATGCTACGACTCTTTGATAAGTGCTTGATCATCTCCTTTATCTTGATATACCCTAGATTCTCCAGTTCCCGGGATGTCCCTGCCCCCTTCTACTCTCTTCACTGCTCTAGATGCTGTACGAGAAGCTGGTATAGTAGTAGCTTCTGATGGTGCTGAATACCATAGTGAGTTTAGGTGCTAAATTATAAGACTAGAGCTAATTATCCCCCCAGAGATTGGTGCATTCGACCCAATCGATGCCACGACCAATCCATCGCTAGTATGCGCGGCTGTGAGCAAACCGGAGTATTCCCATCTTGTAGATCAAGCTGTGGCATACGCTCTGCGCACCATTCCATCGGGGACAGTAGAAGAAAAAAAAGAATTAGCTTTGGATCGCCTGGTAGGTCCTCCTTCAGTTTTTAGCCTTTTCCTTCCGATCGACCACCTCTTCCGTCGCTTTTAATTTCCGAGATCCATCGACAACAAATAATTCCGAGAAGATTATATCATCTTTTCATCTCCTCTTTTTTTAGAGAGCTTACTGTCGAAACTTGCTTATAACTGATCTGATCATTTTGCCCTTCGCTGTAGTTGGTAGAAGTTGGCGTCCAGATTCTTTCCATCATCCCAGGTCGCGTCTCGCTCTCGGTCGACCCACGTCTTGGATCATCCTATAGTTCTCTTGTCACCAGATCTCGGGCTTTGGTGAAACTTGTCGACGAACTTCAAATCCATCGGTCCCGGGTGCTCATTAAAATACCTGCTACGCCTTCCGGTATCCATGCTGCACATACTCTCGAGACCGAAGATGGCATCCATACAAATCTCACTCTAGTCTTCAGTCTCGTCCAGGCTCTCGCCTGTGCCCAGGCTGGTGTGTCCGTCATCTCCCCTTTTATAGGGCGCGTGAAGGATTGGTGGTCGGTCCGTGCCATTGCCGAAGGGAATTCTGAAGGACTCGATAACCAGCCTCTCTCAGAACATCCAGGAATCAGGCTCGTTCACCGTATTAAACAGGCTTATAAGCAATACGGTTATACCACCCAAATTATGGCGGCTGGCTTCCGTAAGCCGGAGGAAATTGTCGAATTAAGCCGGTATGGAAAGAGCGGTGGCCCAGACATCGTAACGTTACCTCCTGACCTACTTGAGGGGTTGCAGAAGATGGAAGGCGAACATGACCTGGGAAAAGGGTTAATTTCAACGAAGGAAGAGGCCGACGTTTCGCAGACAGCGCCGGCATACTTTACTTCAGATGGTCCAACCAAGGAGGGATGGGCCGCGTTCGATAGGGATTCGCAACTTGAAGCTATCTCACTCGACAAGGTACCCGAAGGACTGGCTAAATTCAGCGGGGATGCTGTGAAGCTGGAGGAAAAGGTGAGGGGTCTGATAGAGTCTTCCACACATGATCACAGGGCACCGCCAACGAGTTCTTTCCCATCAAAAATGTTCATGTCGTAAGTTAATCGCAAGGCCACTTTGACTTCATAGATTAGAATAAATAGGTGTTTACGAAACGCAGACTTCGATGCGGTCCAATTTTTCTGTCTTTCCACAAGTTATGTTTACTATTTCCGTCCCTAGAAATCAATGGAGTTAGCGGCCGGAGATGGCTGGAAGCATCGTACCATGCACACATGCGCCAGGTGACGTAACTGTCGTCTCTTACGCACCGACCAGCCAATGGCATTTGCACCGTTTTTACTGGATCCGAGGATGTCTTCTTAGAAAGGAAATATCAGCGTCGGACCGTACTGGACATCCGGCGCTTCAGGGACCGCGGACGTACCATGGACTTTAATAGGCTGAGAGACATGAACGACAGCAAGGAACACACTGGGCACGATCATAAAACGCAATGAGTGCAGATGCGGATGTGCGAGTGTCGGAGTGTTGTAGGTAACGTTTAGAAGCTTTCTCGGTGGTTGTAGGTGCGATTGTTCGGAGAGGTCATTCTAATGCGAAAAGGAGCATGGCGTTTTTGAGCTTGTATCACGCTAGGGTAGTAGGCGACCTGTAAGTGCAAGAGATATGGTAAACAGTTGGTGAAAAAAGAAGCCGCAGATTAAGTATAGTGAGAATTTCGTATTGAAGTAGTGGTGCCTAGACAAGATCTTCGTAACGTCATTTTTGGGAGGTTCAGAGCAGATGCTGGTTGTTCGCAGGCAGGACTTTGACCCGTTCAAATCGCGACGGAAATCTCTAGCAAAGGTGATGGCGACTCTTTCCATACCAAGGAATGTGAGAATAATTATAGGCTCGTTTACTCACAAATGGATGATGGATCCCATCTTATCCCTTCATGAGAACAAGTCGCAGCGCTTGAAACATTATTCTCTGGTCCTGTTAAAAAATCTAGACTTAGAAGGCCAGTCCTGAAATTGATAAATATTTAAGCGGCCCTGTAAGTACGTTCAACAGGTCCTACATAGAGGATTATTTACAGTCAAAACGTCAGTGAACAGTGCAGAAAACATATCGAGACGGATACAGCTAATGTTTTGATGGTGCCTAATCATGATCTTATCTCTTGCCTTACATGGGAATTCTCGCGAAATTTTAAATGGGAAATTCCTGCAGAGGGTCCAGACCTGGGCTAGACTCGTCACACATTTCCTCTACCTGTTGCAACGTCAGTTTGGGGTGCCATAATGTCCCATGGTAGTGCGATCCGACAGGATCCTGTCGTTTAACGACATCTTTTCCTCACCCTTCACCCGTTTTCCCTGTTGCTGGGAATTTCGATGAGCGTTGAACCGTGTACCACAACAGTCACGCACCAGGGTTCTTATACCGATTCCGACCCCTCTTCCAAGGAATGCGCAGTAACTCTTCCCATGGACATATTCAATCCCAAAATCCTCGACGCTTGCATCCGCGATGTGGCCTCGTATCTCTCTGACAATCAAAAGGTCGACCTCCTGCTTTATGCGATGCGATCTCTTCAATTCGACGGGTAGGGTCAGCCACGTATGTGTCAATGGAACAGGACCCTGAATTTTTCGTTTCTTCTTTCTCTTCCAGGCGCTCTAGAACAGTCATCGAGAACGCAGTGCAATCGTGCTTGCACGTCTCTACTCTCAGTCCAGAAAATATTGCAAAGGCCAGAATACTGCGTGCTCGAGCCAGGTTTGCAGGGGGATCTCATTTAGGTGCACAGGAAGGTGTGTTTGCCAGCCCCATTTCTGCTTTCGAAGAGTCATTTGACTGTGGTGTCTTGGATGCATTCCAATTCCTCAGACCTTCAGGCGGCTTTGGCAGCAGAGCCTGACAACCCCGAAGCCAAGGCGTTACTACATCAGCGCTCCGTAACAGTGGAGAAGGTGAAGTGATGCTGCCCTGAGATGACCTTATCCGCTGAACTGACTCATACATGCTCTCTAGCTCCTTTCTCCTTTACCTCAACATGATCTAAGGGAACGAATTTCGACTGAAATCTGGCGTGAAATTGCCTTGCACCTACCAAGGCGCGACTTAAAATCGTTGCTTTTCGTCCCGCATCGCATTTCGCGCATTGCCTCACAATTACTCTTCTGGGAGCTTGACCTCTATTTCACGAGGGTCGATGGAGATGATGACCACCCGGATACGTTCATCGCAGATCACAGAATGTCGGTGACACAGCGAGACGATGATGCTAGGCATGCCCAGAGGAGTGCAGACATATTGACCAGGATAATTGTTGATCCAGCTTTTGCGAGCGCAGTTCGCACTCTCAGGATTTTCGCTTCAAGGAGAGATAAAGATGGTTCGATGGCGTTCCAGACCGGTATGGCCTCATTCTAAAACTTATTTTTATGGCTCTGACCTTTTTGACCACAAGGCATGCTCACCAACGCTCTTCCCAAGTTAATCAACCTGAGAAATGTGCACTTGGCAGCCACGAGCGAAGGAATTGTTCCAGTACTTCGAATACTGCAGACGACAAGTCCTCGCTTACGTGGCCTCTCTTTACAGTGTGTATTTTACCTGGACACCGTCCTTCGCGATCTAGGTTTAAATTCGATATAGATCACCCGATGGATCCGCGGACCTCTCTTTCCTCGAATTCCGACATCTCTCGCATTTTGCGTACACGATTGACTCAATATCTATCCTCCCCTCCTCTATCCAAAATGTACTGGGTCAGAATCGAGCAACTCTACGGACAGTGGCTCTCGAAAACCCTCATCCGTCTCCCCATTGGACATTCCCCGCTTTGGCCCTCTCTATACGTAATCTAACCACTATAATCTTTACTGGCCATTTCCCAGCAGCCTCTCATGCGTTCGCGGAGATACTCGGTAACGGACGTCAGCTGGAAACATTTGATGTTTCTTGCTGTGCTTTGGAATGTTCCACTGCCTCAGATCAATTCAGGAGCGTCCACTCAAATTCCCTGCCTTTCCTGCGGCATTTTTCTTTTTCTGTGCACTCTTTAGGAAGGCGGACAGTTGACCGCGACCTATTCCCAGCTATTGCTGAATTCCTCCGCGGGCGGCGTAACCTGAGATCTCTCCAACTAGTCGCTTACGACGAAGCAGTCCAGCACGCTGTGGGCTTTGATGCGGCCATTTGGGGTGTTCTACCGTCACTCGAAGGCCTGAGAGGGCTAAAAATTACCTATCCTTCTGATTTAGCACCTGGCTTAGCCTCATGGCTGATTCCTCGGACCGTCTTGGCTCTTCGATTGACTATTGACTATAACACACAATCAGCGAGGGATCCCATTCCTTTCTTAAACGTGAGTCTTCTATTTTTCCATCGACAGTGCGGATACTCATCTGCACGTATCTTTAGCAATTACGGCATGGTATACCAACAAGCTTGCGATTTATCGGGTTATCAGACATCAATCTTCGTAGCGTGTCCGCCATTGTCGAACACGGGTTCCCTATGGTCCGCGTCGTTCGCGTTGGAAACAATTATTGGACAATCACGAGGAAACCTGGGGACGAGAAATTGCTTGATGGTATAGAATTAGAACAGTGGCCGAAAAGGCGGGCGCTCTATCATGCGCCCGAATGGCTGGAGTGGTTAGGATGTGAAGATGCCATGATCAGGGACCCATCTACGTTTCCTGAATGATATGGTGCCTTCATATTAAAAAAATGCCCGGCAAAATAGTCTGTATAAAATACAAAGTTATAATGTAATGTGTATTCGTAGGGTATTTGTGGATTGTGAATAGGTACTATACAAATGCGTCGGAGGATCCGGTGATTGATATAAGGGTGTGCACGCAAGGTTAGAATGTGTATGCTATGTACAAAGAACCAAAGGAAAGGTGAATTATAACTGAGAGGCGAACGAATGAGAAGATGAAAATGGGCCAGACCTCATTAAGTTATTGAGGTGAATTGAACATGTCCTCGAGTCTTCTCCAGATGACTACGTGACATCAAAGAAAGAAATCATCATGTCTATGCATATCCGGACAACGGTGTTTTCAAAATTTCAGGGGGCGATTGCTATTAGCAACCAATGAATCAGTTGTGAGGCCAAACGAAGCATTCAACGAACGCACTGGAACATTCAAAGTGAGCGTCGACTGAGGTCTAGGGCTCTGGGAACTAGATGCAGTATGAAGATTAAGATGGCGTTTCCATGACCAAGACGGTTCTGTCGCGAGGGCATCGCAAGAACACACCCCGTCCCTCTTCCGTTCTCGTGCATTGAGCATAGCGATGAAAGAACCAACGTAAACTAAAAAAAATTCCCAATAAGCCTCCTGAGGTAACAGCCGCCATGTACGTACGTTTAGTCAAGAGAAACTCGAGGGCCAAGAAAATAAAGGTGTTGGGTAAAAGAATGTACTGAGAAACGGCTTGAGGTCGAAGGAATAGCCTCGTGGGACAAGAACCTACACAGAACATTGCAGAAAGAGAGCAGGCACTAAGAGGCAGAGGTGAAAGTCAAAGAAGTTGACAGGACTCGAAGCACGAAAATCTACCTGGTGAAGAGACCGGAGCTAAGAGTATACTGTATTACTGTGGATATCCTGGAGTTCAGCCTAACGGATCGTGAGCGACTATAATACGTCTTGCAGCTCGTAAACGGCACCTTGTTATGCTGCCTTTGCTCTTTCTCAGGTAATAGCACATTGCTCCCGCAATGATGAAGTCAATCGTTGTTGATGTGGCTAATGCAGCGTTGATAGCCCACTATCAATGTTGCAATGTAATGAGCTCACCAGCCTATGAAGGCATAAAAAGTAAGGCTTACCGAGATACTTTCTAGCTCAATATATGACCTGATGGTGTAGCTGTTTGAAATCAGTATCCAGTGCAGAGTAAGATAACGAGACTTCCTAACATCAAATAGGCCAGAACAATTCCGACGGCTAGCAGAACGGAAACATAATTAGAAATGATGAAGTACAAGCAGCTTTTACTTCTTACCGAATCCGCCAAGAACTACCAACGCCTTGAACCAAAGATCAATTTCCGAGGCATAAGAGCCGAGACTAGAGAACGTACAACAATATACCCCAAAATTCCTCGATGATAGCCGCCAACTATCAAGTCACAACTATGAGTATCGTTCACGATTGGGCGAAATACCACTGACGTAACCACACACGCATGGCGTAAAGGCTATTAAAATGAAGATCAGATGGTCTTATTGATAGCGTAAAAGAACGCCCAGGACTCACGAATGGACGATAAGAACAATCACCACCTATTATTAGTGCCAAACTATTGTAGGGTTCGACGACTGACGATGCTTACATTGATACTGGCCTGCAACTAATCTTTCTGTTTTAGCAAAAAGAAATACGACCATCAACACGGTAAATACTCACTTTGATCGACCTACGTCCCAGTCAGAAAGTGAGGTTGAGGATAATTGAGGATCAAGCTCACCAAGTGATTTCCAATAACCTCAGCCAGTTCCCAAACCCTATCACCGCGTACGTATATACTGCATGGACAACAAGCGCAAGATGAAATGCATCCAAGGTCCTAACCGCCATCATGAGCACTATTTTTTCTTAGCCAACGTCAAAACTCCAACGCACCAAAGAACTGCAACCTGAGGAGACTAGGGTTCAAACTCGATTACAACAGTATCTAAGAAAGTACTTTACCGAACATTTATGTAACAGTGCATCATTTGGATAGGTGTGGTAGTACCAATAGGTCTGCAGCGTGGTGATTCCAAAAACTCTGTTCCAAAAGCGACTTCAGTGTATGATGGACTGATATGCTGACCCAATACGCACAAAGCAGCACCAACGATCCCAATCAAGATCGCACCAATAGTATTGTCCAGCGTCTGATCCGCAAGGCTGAGAAGCGGTGTCGGGGCCATTTCAGCAGAAGGAATCCCTCCTGGAAAGCAAGAAAAGGGATGGAATGGGCCCGCGCCAGAAAAACGAACGAAAAGGGAAGAAACAATGGCGAGAAAAAGCTCACACTGAACAAAACGGCGTATTTTTGTATCCTTTCCTCTGTCGGCGTTGGAGAGAATGACACGCTTTCTTATCCGGGGATGCAGAAGCTAGGTGCCTGGGGTAACTGACGGAACTAATCAATCGCCCATCACAGCGTAAGAATGGAAATGACAGAAAAGGACAGATCGGCACCAACCAAAGCGGCTCGGGAATCTGGTTATCTTTCCATCTGCGAATTTGCTTCCGCTGAAAGACATGCTATCCAGACAAGCGAATGCACTCTGCACCCAACCTCGGACGTCACTGTTGGCCGATATCAAGAACACGTTGCACAAACCGTATGCACATGAACTACTTTAAATCCACCATCCGATTCCAGCCTCCAAAGACAGCTCGAGTCAGGGAAAGCTAGGACTGGCTCGGCATGAAGGGCTATGGAGGGTAAAAATTCCGCGAAGTTCACCACCAGCACGCCGAGTGGGGTGCGTATCACCGGCCATGTGTTCTTTCGTATGACATTCCAGGAAATGAATAGAAAACTCCCCAGCCGCTCATCTCATCTTGTAAATGGCCAGACACAGTGAGGGTAGTCGACAAATTATCGAGCATCTTCAGACTGAGCAGAGGAGCAAAAGAACGAATGGTATTTTGGTCCTCGGAGGAGGATGGCCGCATCATTTCACCGCCACTGACTGTCCAAAGATATGATCCCAATGAGGCTAGGCTAGGATCCTAATATACGGCACCGAGAGGAAACACCCACGCAGTAATTCAATGAGACGTGGAAGTCGTACGGAAAGGTTGGATACTTTCTCTGAATAAAATATATCGACATAGCCTCTGTGAAGACAATTATGCCGACTTACCAGTAAATACAATACGCACTGAGCCAACACAATTTCAAGGTTGCCCAATTATTAACGTCAACCTACAAATTCAGCCATTATTACCCAGCTGCACCCTATTGGACATAGGATAGAACAACAAAATTGGATACGAATACCCGACATCCAATGGAAGGGAAACATTGAAAAATGGAGACAAGAGGGAAAACGCTCCATAGAAATATAATCAACCTAAAGCGAGCCAACGAAAAGAGCTACTGGCCTAAGCGTGAGACGAGGAACACGAGGAAGATAAGATTTATTCTCACCTTGTGGCTATGCGCTCGTCAGAATGCCATCAATCGTGTCATGGGACAAATATCAAACCCTATAGAGGTGAGCCAATTGAAAGGTAAGATTATTATCACCGGGCAACTGGTCGACCAAGGCAAGAAAGATCTTGGTGAGCTTGCGCCCAATTGTGATTGAGGTATTTAAGCCGATGGCGATGCAAAATAACGTCATCGCATCATAACGAGTTCTGTTAGAAGTGTCCAGCGGACGGCGGAAAACATTAAGCCAACAGAGGGAACAGCAAACTGAACATGTTAACCAGTCGTGAGGGAAAGGTATGGCTCGGTTGAGGCTTACTCCAAAAACCGTTGTTGAAGTGAATTTCGCGCGCCTGCGTAGTCCGTAAGTCTGTAAATTGGTTGCTTCAGCTCTGACGTTCAAATGGATGCAGTGTTGGCATATCGGTCTTGATGTTGACGCATGGTACTTTCATTCAGCATCGGGATCAAGAAAAGGTGAAAAAAAAATTAGTTCAATTAAGAAGGCGCCACCATTTCGATGTCCCCTAATAACGATATATGCTGAGTAACGAAGGTATGTCGAGCAACTAGATGCAACATCTATCTGAAGGATACCATCAAACGCCATAACATTACATCTTATCCATGCAAGACGTACCTAGGGATGTCGATAAAGGAGGCGGCATCTATCTAAGAGACAAAAGGCCTAGCGCAGCTTTGAGAAAAGTTTTGGGGCAGCGGCTTCCTGTATTAGAGTTAGCGAAAGACGTATGCGCAAGTAAAGGAAAGACACGAACGTCAGCGCAGTGCATCAAGCTGGATGGTACGAGGGAAACAATTAGAGACGAGCGAGTTAAATGATGCTAAATAGCCACTCACTGGACTGGAGCCACATGAACAAAAGGCAGAAAATGGGCCGAAGGTCAGTTCGGTATGAGGCCCGTGATCAACCGACAAACAAAGAATACGCACATCTATTCACAAGGAAAATCGCATCGGTAAATTATGCGAAGAGGCATAGAAGAAAAATGTGCGCACAGTTCCTCAACGCAGTCCTCGCCCTTGAATCCATGGCCGGCAAGCACCTTCTCCTGGCACTCCTCAAAGTGTTTTGTCAGACCAGCGCATTTGGGAGCCTGTTTGCATTCTTCACGGATGATGGGTTGAAGCTAGAACACGGAGCGGCAGACAATAAGCTCTCTACGCGCCACGACATGGCATCAACCACCACGTACATCTTCGGGCTCCTCCTCTTCCTCCTCGGCAGCGGGCTCCTCAGCAGTGGTTTGTTCGTCGGCGGGTGCGCTCTCGACCTTCTCCTCTGCGTCTGCGTGGGTCGTAGAGATGAAGGAAGATAAGAAAGACGCGATGGCAGAGCTCATTTTTTGTGAGGAAAGGATCTGTTCGTTGTTGGCGGTGACGAGGCGGGTTCAAAATTACACGCGGCGAGTCCCGGAAATGCGAAGTGGTGTGACTGTGAGAATATTTTCTTGATGAAGGCGTTCGGCCCTCTTTCGTTTCAGCACCCTCCTGCTCTTGCTTTCGCACCTTGCTCGCGTTATTGTCTGTGCTCTTGTTACTTTCAGGAATGTCCTATTTCTTTACATGACTAGTATTCCGTGGCTCCAACAGATGTCCTCCAAATCCACTCGCGTTCATATTCACCTCTCATTCGAAGGCTTTTCGTGACTGATTTCAACCTTATCCAATGGGAATTTTGTAAACCTCATGACGGGAAGAGATTCCGTTTATGTATACAGGTACTGCTGCGCAAATACCTTACTTGTGCCCTGGAGGATTTCGCCTGTCTCAACCGACTCCAGTCCATGACCTGAGGCAGTATCCGGAAGGACACCTATTTAGAAGCACTACAAGAAAGGAGATCGAGGGCATCATTCTTCTAAAATAACACATACAGAAGGTCCGTTCCACTACAGAGCGCCTTTTATGGGAATTTCCCACTCTTACAGGTGTCCTGTGTCGGGCCCCACAGATAAACACATATCTCTTTACCTGTGAGTCTTCTAACGTGGAAATTCGGATGAAAATCTGTCAGCTCTTCCGATACTTAAGCTACCGCAGCAACTATCTGCCATTTATGACGCAGGTTGACGTTGTGAGCATGAGATTGCACAGCCTCGATAGAGAAGTAAAGGCATCGGAATGCTATCCGTGTCAACTGCTTGGCTACGTCTTCAGAACTGTTAAATATCTTCTACGGAAAGCTGGTATGAAATAGACAATTCCGCTTGCCGGAACTTTTTATTGTATACCGAACGCACAAGGCACCTTATTATTTGATTTTTTCTAGGGCCATAACGCAGGTATCTACCTGCGTTATGCTCCATGGCGCATGAAGAGCCACATCTTTTTCAGAACTGGAATGACGTCCATGGAATATATCTACAAGGTCGATCTTGCCAACATTGTCTTTACTTCCGGACACAATGCATAGGCATGGTTTTTATTCTATCCTCGATTGAACACGAGTGGAAAATTCAATACAACCAAGTATTATTGCATTAGAAAGAATGGCCCGTGGTCCGATGAGAAAGTAACAGGAACTTGTGGCACATGAATAGGCCAGACCCATTGAACGAACTCTCACCTTTATTGGTTATCACTAATTAGGCCATTCAGGCGCCATTATGGCCCTCTCAAATTAGATATAAAATGAGGAAGTTCCAAAGTTCCCGCGTGCTCAACGTACACCAACCTTCATCACAGTACCTCTCTTTAAAGGTTCCCCTCAATGGCCTACCATTCGAGTACTCAACTGCCTGATCTAAGGAGGGGTATTTTGCCTTAGCAATAATTCAAGGCAACGTCACTCTCATCCACGGTCTGTCATTATCGTTTGTCCCTAATTTCAGCTCTTCGTTTACATTGCTCCTTAGTACCAAACACCACATTTTATTCGGCCTTGACTCCCATTGAAGTCACAGTTTTCCAATACGAATTTGCCGCCATCTTCCGTTTATTAGAATCCAGAACCCTACATCCTTCGGACGTTGAGTTCCTGGAAAAAATAGACCACAGTAAGGTTTACTACGAGGGTGGCGAACAGCTTGTACTGGATCGCAGCGTTAGGCAAAGGATGAGCCAACATGACAGCCAACGTCGTCGCAGACGGTAGTCTCCAATGCAATATCCTTGATTTACAGTGCGCTCATATAGAGGACAGCTGCTATGCATGAGCATGACAATTTACTAGAAATTTACCCATTTTTGTTTTCTTCCACCATACGACTATCCTCTACATAACTTCGACTCACTGCTAATATAAAAGTCTGTTACTTATTTCAGTCTTCTTTTGGTCTTAATTTTTCCGTTCTAAAAATCTTTAAAATTTAAAATAAAGCGGATGTATATGATTGAATATTTATTTCAAATCTTACTGCGATTGAATTTGCGTTAGAGGAGGAGCAAAAATCGCGGCCTCTTCGGCCTGTCGGCTTGAGTCATAAGCGATACAAACAAATCGCATAGCCTCAAACTAAACACTCGTCGGAGACAGATCACCGTTTGATAAGAACCTCCTTCTCCTTGACTTCCTCTCCTCTCCTCTCTGGAGTCTGGCCGATTGAAATGGCTGTCTTTGAAGAACCCCTGAGGAAAATGTGCCCTCACATGGCTACGCGTTAGATGCTTACTCACTGCTATTTACGTTCAGTATTTTCCTCATGCGGTTTCCCGACTTAGCGCCGAAGATTTCATATTCGTCTCCAATACGGAGCAATGACATGTATGTCCTTTGTTCCCAAAAACAGTATTAAAAGGTGTTGAGCTTTTATCCAGAAAATGCTACATTTCAGGTAAACTCTGCAACACTTCTTTCCGGGCAATTTTCCCATGACCCATACAGACATGGTCATCGAAGCCACCTCAGAAACTCTTGACTACTTCAGTCCTTCGACAACAAGCTTTAAAGTTAATATTTTAATGGAGGGACAAGAATGACAATTTATCTTTCGAAAGGCACTCCACGACCCAGTGGAAATACAACCGAATCATAGAGGTGTAAGTTCCTACTAGTTTCTGAACCCGGATTTTTCTTCCTGATGCCAATCTTCTTATAAGGGCGGACCAAACTACCATGAGATTTCAAATGGACAATTCTTCTGCATCTGTAGATATAAAGAAAACCGAGCTAGAGAATTCAAATCGAACATGGGGTTGACTGGTAAGCGTATCCTTTCCTGTGGGAAATCGTACCATTGTATATGCTCTTCCTCTTTTTCAATAACTAGAAATGGACCTTTACTTCGTAAACGAACACACTGACCTACCAAAGGTCAGATTAAAATTTAACGTTGCTATTATTCCACTGGATGGGAGTTACTCAGAAGAAAGTACGTTTCTGTCGGGTTGATTGCTTTTTTTTTTTTCGAAATTCAACTAACAGCGTTCCACAGTTCTCAAGAGCATCTTGACAAAAGACAGCGAAAGACTGTTTTCTATGGTTCAAGATCTCCCTGATACCAGTTTTAACAAACGTGATTTCCTCGATGCGTGCGGAGCGCATTTTTTAGAATGTTTCAAGAAGAGTCAATCCAAAGAAAGCATACATAACAATATCCTGGCCAATTCTCTCAGTCTACTGCTCTTCCTTGCTGAGCCAAATGCTCTCCTTAATTTTAGGTACAAACCTGGTCGTCCATCCATTCATTTTCTGGAGGCTCCTATGCTATTTGCGTCAGGCGGGAGCATTTACCAGGAACCAAATTTGGACGACATAGGTCAAACCGACAAGCTTGAAAAGGCTCAGGCTGATATCGACTCTGGTATAGCATTTCGTCTAAACGCCCTTGCGAAATCTCTCGCAACGTGCTTTCAACATTTTGCTAAACTTGAAGACGTGGCCAGAGCTTTGTCATTCCAACACAAAGTAGTTCAACTGACGCCTGTAGGTCATCCAAAAATGCCTGGCTACCTCTCTGACCTGGGTACTTCACTTCGGCGGCTATTCTCTCGGGCAAAAGACCTCACAGATATTTCTGAAGCAATATTATTCCAGAGGAAAGCAATTCAACTCACGCCTGACGACCACCCTTCAAGGCCAATCTACCTCTGTTCCCTGGGAACGACACTCCAGTCTCGATTTTTACATTCAGGCGAACTTGTAGATATAAACGAGGCAATATCCTTACATCAAAAAGCAGTCAACCTCGCTTCCAAGGATCACCCATATCTTTCTACGTGCCTTTCTGAGCTAGGATCATCACTCCTACACCGGTACTCTAATACTGAAGACATTTCGGATATTTCTGCTGCTATAACATCCGTACGGAAAGCAATTCAGCTAACCACCAAGGATCATTGGTTTATGCATGCTTACTTTTTCCAACTAGGTACTGCCCTTCAGCGTCGTTTTGCTCAAACTAGGCTCCTTGAAGATATTTCTGAGTCAATCTCAGTCCTCGAGGAAGCGATTCAGGCAACCCCGGAGGGTCACCCATCTAAGGCAGGATACTTTTCCTCGCTTGCTACTTCCTATCGACTTCGATTCTCTCGCACGTCAGTATTTGTGGATATCTCTAAAGCAATATCGTCTCTAGAGGGAGCAGTCCGGCTTACTACTGAAGAGGACGACGAAAATCTTCCTACCCGTCTTTCTGACCTTGTAACATCTTTACTGCAACGTTTCTCAAGTTCTGGGGAGCTCGCAGATATCTCCGAAGCAGTAAACTTACAAAAGAAAGCGGTCCAACTCATTCCTGTAGGAGATAGCTACGGGACACCCATCTACATCACCAATCTGGCCAACTCACTTCAAACTCGCTTCTCCCTCCCTGAAGAACATGCTTCTGATGAGGAGGGGATGTCATTTGAGCGTAAATTGCTTGAGCTCGCCGCCAGTGGTCATTCAGGCGTCGCCCAGTTCCTCTCTCTTCTTGCTCTCTCACTCTCACACCGCCTTGATCACACACAGGAGCTTGTTGAAGTGTTTACAGCAAGTTCCAAACAATACTTTGCCGCAGCTGAATCAACTTCTCAAAATCCTTCTGACCGATTCAATGCTATTTCTGCGATGTCTTTGATGGATCGGGTTGCATTCTCTCCTAGATATAATCCATCGCAGCTGCTGGGTGCACATCACGCAGCCATTCAACTCATTTCCCATGTAGCCGGCTTGGAAAAAACCTTTGATAAGCGTCGCAATAATCTACTTGATATCTCGACTGTATCTTCGTCGGCAGCCGCACATGCCTTTGCCTCCGGAGAATTAGAAATGGCTTTAGAATGGCTCGAACAGGGGCGCTGCATCGTGTGGAGTCAGCTAAACAATATTGTCGACATAAACCCTCTTGAAGCAATTCGCCGCTACGATTCCGATACCGCTGACGACATTATGAAAATTTCTGCAGGGCTAGTAAATGCGGGTGGCCAAAAAAGTTCTTCCCTTCAAGAAGAGGTAGTTGCCCACCTACGACTTGTGCACAAGTGGGACCGGCTTTTAACAAAGGTTCGGAACGTTCCAGACTTCAAAGATTTTATGAAATCTACACCAACCTGGAGTTTACTGAGCAGTCTACCTATGGATGGTATAATTATCGTCATAAATGCACACCGTGACCGCTGCGATGCACTCGTACTTAGGTCCAGGTTCGAGCCCTTCCATATTCCTTTACCTCAAATTTCATATAACAAGGCCGAAAATCTCCGTAATGCATTAAAAGCTCATCTTCGTGGTTCTGGAGTCCGCATGCGAGAATCGAGGGCTGAAGTCGCTCGTGGAATGCGTTATGAAGGTACCTCAGTGAGCCGAATACTCTCTACACTATGGACGACCGTTGTCAAGCCCATATTGGACGGTCTGGGCTATACTGTAAGTACATTCTAGATCTTATATAATCAATCTATACTCACTCCTCAATTTTGTCCCCACAGGAGCCTCCACCTAATTTGTTGCGTATCTGGTGGTGTGCAACTGGACCTCTTGCTTTTCTACCGATACATGCGGCTGGGATCTACGATGACGTGAAGCCGGGAATTGCATCAACTCTACCCGACTTTGCGGTATCCTCATATACGCCGACTGTTCGTACTCTTGTTGATATCATGAAGGCGCCTCGTGAAGTTAGAGAAGGTAATTCAGGCGTCTTAATGATTAGTCAACCAGACACACCACATTTACCTCGCATCCCTGGGACAACTGAGGAGGTCCGTCGAGTAGAACAACAATTGAGGTCTCACAAAGTACGCGTTCTGTGCTTGGAAAGTGCAGCCGCTACAGTGGGCCTTGGCATCTCGAAAATGAATGCTTACAGCTGTATTCATTTGGCTTGCCACGCACATCAAGATACAGAGAAACCCCTTAAAAGTGGGTTTGCCCTCTACGACGGACCATTGGAGCTGTCATCAATCATACGGGAACGGTTAGTAGGCGCTGATTTAGCTTTCTTATCAGCCTGTCAAACAAGTGCTGGGGACGAGAAACTCTCGGAAGAAGCAGTACATCTCGCAGCCGGTATGCTAGCAGCCGGATATCGCAGTGCGGTGGCTACAATGTGGTCAATCAACGATATTTATGGTCCCAGAATTGCGGAGGATTTCTATGTGAATCTGATCAATGATTCCGAAGAAGGGTTGGACAGTCGATATGCTGCTAGCGCCCTTCATGTTGCCACGCAGAATCTTCGAAAGTCACTTGGTAATTCAGAATCGGCTTTACTTTCCTGGGTACCATATGTCCATTTCGGACTCTGAACGACTTTCGTACATAGGCCTGTAAAATTGCGAGACAGAAATTTGGAAGGGAACGATTTGACTGTATAAGACCTGATCTAATCTAATCGCCAAGACTTCAAATTTCAGGTTCAGGGGTTACATCCTTGCTTCATGGCTGCAGTTTCAAAAATTCAAGGCTGAAGTTCAGTTGCTCTCAGTAATTTGCTTCGTAAGTTTCCTGGATATTACTAATTGTTCGTATCCCTTTCATGCAGTCGTTCATGAGCTATTGAAAAATATACGGGTCAAGCTTCACCCCGACGACCATGGAATCAGAGAGATCGGCGCTTTAGAGGACGGAAATTTGTAACTTTCCTGATTAGTAATAAAAATTCAACGAAAAAGTTGCCGACGAAATGAGATGGTTTACCCTTTCTGTGCTGAATAAGCTATTTCGTTGGAGATTTGGCATGCTTGACATCGTTTCCTGTTTAGTAAGCGCTGTACACAACCTATATAAGTACCAGCGCACGTCGTTTGAAAATCAGCAATTTGGATCACCTTTCAAAGGCCTCAGCCTCAGACTTTATTATCATGACGATCATCCTTTATGATCTTCCCTCATCGTTACCCAGCAATGCATTTTCTTTCAATACCTGGAAGGCGAGGTATGCATCAATCTAATTTTACCTTATTACGAAATCTTATAATACTCCAAGTTCACTCTCAACTACAAGGGACTTGCGTATAAGACCGAATGGGTCGAGCTCGTAGACATCGAACGTCACTCGAAGAGGTTAGGCATCACACACACAGAACTCAAACCCGGCACCAACGATCCACTCTTCACCCTCCCTGCGATTTATGACCCATCCACCGGCGTATACGTGGCAGAGTCCATGCGGATTGCGGAATACCTCGACAAGACCTATCCCGATACTCCGTCTCTGTTCCCCAACAACACCACCGCTCTCCAGGCAGGGGTCTGCGACGCTTTCAGGACGATAATCGACCCAATTTTGAGCTTCGGCATTCCTCAGACAGTCGTCAAGCTTAACCCTCGTAGCGCCGAATATTTCCAGAAGACCAGGGAACAATGGCTAGGCGAGACCATCGAGGAGATCCAGCCCAAAGGGGAGGAGGTTGCTATAGTGTGGGGTAAGGTGCAGGATGCGTGGAACAAGACCGATGAGTGGTACGCTAGGAACGGGGGGAAAGGACCCTTCTTGTTGGGAGAGGAGCCTTGCTTTGCTGACCTCTTCATTGCCGGCTTTATCATTTGGGCCAGGACTATGTTTGGGGAGGACGATCAGAAGTGGAAGGATATTGCATCTTGGAATGGAGGTCGGTGGAAAGGGATCCTCGAAGCGCTGGGTAAATATACCACCATCGTTTAAACTGTCTGGTACGGTCGAATGTCTATCTCTCTAGAATAGAAGCCATTAATTCCGAAAATCAATTTCACACCATTTTTTTGCATTGCCTGTTAACGTAAACGTCCATCAACTTCACTAATACGAGCTGACCTCGGTCCAAAGTAACTGAAGTCTCATTATAATTCCAGAATGACGACCCTTCCAAAGCTCGAGACCAACGCAATCCTCCCACCAACCTCGTCATAGTCAATGCTCGTCCAACTGGTGTTCAATTCATTTCCAAATATTTTCCTTCCAACAACTACGCCATCCCTGCGACGACCACTCCTCGAACTCTCTGGACTAAGAGACCCAGGAAAGACTGTCACAACAATGCTTTCGTGTGTATCAGTGGGCGGTATCATATGCCATGGTATGTCAGCCAAAAGGCCGCCGGGAAACCTATCCCGAGGTTGAATCCATACGGCGGTGCCAAATCTTCCCAAGATGATTTTTTTACATCTGAGCGAGCCGCGGAGGCAGGGTGTTTTGTTGGATAAGCGGGGCGGAAAAATATATGGAGGTGGGGTGACATCATAATTTTGCTCATGCCCTGGTCCTTCCTGAAGAGCTGCGGAGTTGCTGACCTCCGATGACGACATGAAATTGGGGTTAGGATCGAGAGCGTACAACTCCAGGTTATGGACATCAGAAGACCAGGGATCATCACTTTCTCCTCGAACAAGGATGGAAAGAGGCTGCCACGATGGTCGATCAACCGCCCCGGACTCCAGAGATTTATCAAGAAATGGGCAGATAGCAACGGATTGACCATCAACCCAACCAAACGAATGGGATGCTATTGCTGGATATGGCGGCAGAGGTTCGGCGCCTGGAGTAGGATGCTTGAGCTCCGGGAATGGGAAAAGATGGATCGAGCGCGCTCTGGCTACAAGAACGCTTTGATGGGCGAACACAATTTGGTGACACTCGTTCGACTAAAAAAAGTCCCGATTCAGTCCGTCATGATAAGGAAGTTCGATTTTAACGGAACTACGGACCTGGAAAATGGAAGGGCCATCGGTGGAATGTTCAAGTATCGCGTAAGTGCCTTCTCTCCAATTCCAAATAGCGGTCTGAGACACGTCGTTGCTTAGTGCCAGCAAGTCTCCTGCAAGTGTAATAGGTTTCATATCTGTGTCGACAGAATACAACTCTTCCAAAGAATAACTGGCGTTTTCGGCGAATGATAACTTTAAAACCTTGACAGATTGCTCTCTAACAAACGATCAGTCAAGATGGGAAAATAAAGGCCAGGTCAAAAAAAAGACGTACTCGTTGAGATGCACAGAAAGAGCAAAGGTCGCCGGAGATTTCTCGTCTTCGTTGACTACATAACCCGTAAAAATCGCGCCCCTAGGACTCCATTCGCACACCTTTCTAGAACCCTCTTCACCATCTGCCATTCCACCATCAGGCGCGCTTCCTCCCAAACTCCAAACTGTTAACGCGCTCCAGATTACTTTTGAGATAGTCACCACTAGCTTGCCCTTCCTACCGGGCATGAATTTCACGTCTGAGACGAGTGTTCCTGATGTGCCCGATATGTATTTCACCCTTCTGGGCCCTGAAAAGCCAGTTATCCATCGCTTGGCGAGAGACCATGCATGAATCGTGGCAAATGTGAGCTCATCGGTGGGAATATTGTCTAGTGCTGACGTGCTTGTAGCTGGGAAGGGATAACCTAGCCCTTTGACATGAAAGTTGCAGGCGTTGGTCCAGACAATGCGGAGTGAGGCTAAGGTGTGAAGGGTTTTACAAGTCTGAAATAAAATTAGGATGGTATAGTGATGAGAATGCTGATTTCTTGGAGCAGAAGTTGACGACGTACCGCGGACAAGCACAGAATTTCAGGAGGTTCCAGGAATGATACGGTATAGATCAGAACATCCTCACTCATCGCAAGGAGATCAATGGTATGTTGTGCGCCCATTCAGGTCCTCGGGTCCGTCTCGTATTAGGCGAGATTAAGAAGAGATTCTGGTTGAATTGTCTTGCACATTATACGCAGGACTTCGGCACTATAATACGAACTTTTTGGGAGACATAAGCGATATTTCTCTAATATACAAAGCTCAGAAGAATAGCTCACCCAGATCCTTATTTCTTTCTTGATATTCGGCTGTGGTCAGCGATGACGTGGTTGACTGTCAAGCCGCAGGTGTGTCCGGGAACGGGTTACGGAACATTGTCAAAGGGATCAAACTATCACGTGAACATTTCATCTTATCTAATCAATAAGATCGCTCTGTCATGATTATAATCATGATCAGCACCTCCAGGGATGCCAGGACGTACTTAGTTTACACTACTTGGTTCCCCAACATCTGGAAATTTAATGACAAACTAAGAACGAGTCGAGGATGACCGTGACAGGTCCATGGCGGGACCGAGCACTGACAACGAACGGCTGTTCCTTTAGATAGGATACCCATTACACACCGTAAGGCCGCACGCGGGTTTTCTCACCCCTCATATTTGCAAAATCGAGCTCCTACAAGAATGCATCAAGGACACAACATCCCGTGGAACACTATCTCAACGAATTTCAAGCTGGTAAAAGACGATAAACATTTCACACCGCCGTTCACAGGAATCGTCAGTAAACGACATCCTGAAGCCGCAAACGAGGTGAAGTACTTCGTGAACAAGTTCGCACAGGCAATTAGGATTTTCTCTGAAACCGAACGAAGGAAATATCCAGGAAACTTCGCTCCAATTCCATCTGGGAATTTATTCTCAGATGAGCTGATCGCCAAGTATCCGGAATATCTCAATAGAAACAACCAGAAAATCGAATATTGGATAGAACGCGCAGCAAATAACGTTCATTTTCCTATGCACTACAACACTGGCAGTGGAGACTTGGCTGACGTTGTCAAGGTGCTCCTGTGCGAAAATCAAATGGAAACCCTTCTAATGCTCGCTCAGCACCCATCTGTTCCCCTTGGCAATCTGCATAACCTTTCTTGGGGCCATCATTTCGGCTTTTCCAGAGTCAAAGAATCTGCCGCTCGCGCATACCTCTTCTTCAACTGCGCTGAAGCCATTGGAATCCTCGACATCGGAGAATACGCGCGACTCCGGACTATCATTCCCTTCTTATCGAGATAGGTGGTAGCATGGATTACCCAGCTCAGCAAATCCCTCATTTGAAATTTCTCCGATCCTGTGGTGCACTTCCTGAGGGTGGGAGGTGGAGTTACGGGGGAAAGGAAGAGGAAAAAAGACCTTCGTGCATACTGATTACAAGCGCCTACAGGAATATCTTAAGATTGTTTCTCTCATGTATCGGTAGATATGTTGGGCGAGAGTGCGGTCTGGATCCCGAATGGGAAGGGAATTAGCAGGCCAAAAACCTCTTTGTCAACATACCGAATGGGAGTACGTAGATGGAGAAGCGAAGCTTATATATGTATAAATTTAACTGGAAAAGCTACTGAATCTACACGTTTGATTTCTACATTTACATAATACAGGATTTGACGATACATGCTACTAGCAGTATATTTCTTTAGCTCTAAAATTGGCAGGGCATTCAAACCAGAGTACAATACAGAGACAGGTGTCCAACAACCCTTGCTCCTGGTGTTCTTGCCAGAAGCAATGACCAGTGCCAATCAACAACCCACTTTTGGTAGAGTAGAATAAAAATATGAATAATACAAACAAAAGAGCGACTTTTGGTGCCGGAAGACGACTTTTTCTCCTAAACAGGACTTTTATACACTGGACCTCTTCATAATGAAGCTCCTGTGTGCGGTGTACCTGCACCTGCTCGCATACTCGTCAGTTGACATGCAAGACAAAAGAATGGAGAGTGGGCGTACTCCTGATAAACGCGCAGACTTATTGCGTTTGACTCTCGGATCTGAGGAAAAGTCTTCTTCGAATTTACCTCGGTAGTCAGTCGGCGACATCGGGGGAAAGCGGAATATCCTGAAGATTATTGGTCGAGGTCATTATCTGACGAAAGGATCACTAAAGCTCCCTTACCTTATCATCTGCCATGCCAACATGGTTGGAGCTTACTTGTGTTCCATTAGCGCGTAGGTTCATGATTCTGCTGATGCTGCTAAATGCCGAGGACTCGTCGTCGCGGACAGACTTCCTTGCATTCAACCTAGCAGTATATCATTAAATGCAGTGGAATAATGATGAAGATATTTGAACATACATTGCCAGATAGCTGTTGATATACACTGAGACGAAGTAGTCTTAATTGAATTGATGGAAGCTGAAGTAAAGGCAAACTTACATTTAGTCAGGAGGAATTCGATTCCGAGAAAAATGAGAGTTGTCGGCATAACAGCGAACTAGGAAAGAACAGTGTATAAGGCGTTGATGATTGACCAGAGGGCAAATGGACTTGCAGTGATCAGCGCAGATAAAGAACAAGCACTTGATCAAACAGTTAACAAATTTTCAAGGAACAGGATGCTTTGAGTCGGGGCTCACCTTGTCAGGAATCCAGAAACCAAGACATATTGCATGATTTTAATGATTCGATACGTCGTTCTGATGGACGAGACTTAAAATAATGAAAACTCCAATCGCGGAATGGAAACGAACCCGGAGAAGGAAGAGCGACTCCTGCCAAGGTAAAAGCAAATGGCAATTGCGATCACGATGTCGATGGCGGTCGCAGATGCGAATGAAGCATAGATCACCCACTACACGCCAATGAGTGGGTATTCAAAGGCATTTGCTGGTTCACTCACCGCCACTTCGGTTAGCTCTAGGAAGGTTTTGATGTTGTACACCTTGACAGCAAGCACTGCCGTTCGATCAGGACTTATACCATGCTGTCTAAAACAATCTAGAAATCTCACAAATGCCGATAACTAGAAAGAACACTCAATGATTAGGATCACAGGCTGTGAAGGATTTTGAGCTTGGGCTTACCATAACCAGACACGACAATTGCTACCTACGTCCATTAGAAACCGGGTCATCTTCAATCCTACTTGGTCGGACGGAAATAAACGGCTTACAACCAAGACGGGCCAAATGCGGTGAAAGTGTCTGCCAACTGGGGGTCACAAGAAGAGCTCAGAACATAAGGTGATGGAAAAGAAGGTCAGGACCCATACGTTTCCACACTCTCAGGGCGTACAGACTGAAAGCATGTGTCAGCGTAGTTGTCAGGGTCGAAATGAAGTGCGACTACCTTTGCACAAACAACACGATGACGACCTGCCAAAAAAAGGAGCAAACGGAAAGTCAGAATGCTATTCCATGTGATACCAAAGTGTTGCTTTACATTCACGGCGATTTGTAGCTGTCAGAGTAAAACCCTTTCAGAAAAGCGCGTGACGGTCGTAATCAGCTGTAAAAACTGACCTTGAAGCTCCTGTAACGGGGTACGAGTTCGATATCAACGCCAGGGTAACTGGGGTGAATGGATAGCGACGTACCAGACGATGACTCCTAGGGCCAGAGGATTTCCGAAGGATGTGATGACATAATGGTACACGGCGTGGATCGTGAGGGCAAGATGTAATGTGTCCAATACTCTGTCAAAAGAAAGCTTTCAACAAAATGTGAGGATTTCAGGCGCAAGTCGTACAGCAGTATTCCAACCTTCGAATGGAAGTAATGAATGCACGGATATGAGCAGTCAGAAATAGGTTCTTACAGACACTCTTTGAAACATCCAATCATTGGAATAGTTCAGATAGTACATGTACGTCTGCACCAGAGTGACCCCAAACAGTCTAATCGAAAAAACGTTAACGCGCGCCCATAGCAGTCAGAGTAAGGATGAACGTACATTGACGCCGCAGCAGACCCTAAGTAAGCAGCACCGATCGTGTTATCGAGCGTCATCTGCATTTTGAGGTCCTGCAATGATGAGTGGTGGCAAAGAAGAGGGGAAAGGGATGCCCGGACAAGGGCGGGGAAGGTCAAGCGTGGTCGAAACCAAACTTCACGGGTGGACGACAATTATAAGCTCCCTGTGACATCTTCTCAACGCAACAAGATTTGCCCACACGCAGTTACACTGAGACAGGGCCGATTCATGGGGTGGTGGTAAGGTGGAGTATCATGAAAAAAATGCCGATCTTGGAACATACTTGTGAGGGGTAAATAAAATTTTTGGAGCTCTATTTATGGACGCGTACCTGATTAGGATAGCGCACACGACCTCGTGCTTGACGCCACATTCAAAGGTCACCGAGAACATATGGTCTGGAAATGTTCTCGAAGTGAGCACTTTCGGGCGATCGTCGTTGAGGTCTAAGGGCTTGGAATTCGTACCCCAATATTCAAGTTATACCCTGCGCCCGGTCGTCAATTAGGTTTGTCACTCAAAGGACAGGTGTAATTCTCACCTGGTCCGTGTCGGCATGAATCGGCGGCTCGGGGAGGTTCTCATCGACGTGGGAGGACGAAACTGGGTTGTACAAAATTCTTTCACTCATTGCTCAAAAGATCTAGGGGAGGAGAAGGGATGAATACACAACGAGAAACCCGACTGAACTCATTAATTAAACAGAGAAGAAGGATGGATAAAGCCGCATCACTTTCTTTCCAGGTGGCCGAATGAATAAATACTTTAGGGAAAGCGTATCCCGCTTGCTAAAAACAGAAAGTGGTGGTCAGCTCAATGACTTCGGTGATATAGAAAGGGTTTCCGGAACCGAGCTTCGTTTGCTTGAAAGCTGACGGGTACTTGAACCTGCCTGACGTATCGGCGTACCTGACAGTGACGCAGGCCAGGGCGCAGAGGGCAGGAACGTTTAAGGTTCTATTGACAACCTAAGGAAACGCGATGGCAGATCGCACGAAAAAGACATCTATAGCTTTGACCTGCATTGATATCAACGGAGATGGCCACCTTCATCACCATCATCCCAAGCATCAGAAAAGCAGGAATACACTTCGCCGCGGTCCATCTATTGAAATATGATCAGTATATAGTGGCATAAATAAAAAAGAAAGTAAACCATAAACGCAACCTCACCTCGCTGGTAAACAAGGAACTGTCCGAAATTCTGCTTGATATGATATGCGACGCAAGACAAGCAGTCCGAACTTTCATACGACAAGACCTTGAATCTACTTTAGAATGCAGCAGATTAGAAATGAAGAAAACAAACTGAGGAATGAAAAAATGCTCACTATAATCGTCTCGGCTATTATTCGCAAACAGAACCTGATGCTGTAAATGAACTGTCATACTCGTCTCTTTTGGATGGTATCAAAGATCACAAATGCCAAAGGAACCAGCGGCGGCCTCCCATTGGCTAAAAGAAGAACAAAAACATTCAGAAGAAGCATACGTTGTATTCCCACCTAAGAACAGATACATATGAGAAGAAAGCTTAAATGGAAAATAGAAAGCAAAGAAAGAAACCCACTCAAGTTGCTTAGTGTTTCCCTTCAAAAGAGGATGCTTTCGTAAGAGAATATCCATCAGAAGACAAGTAGCACACCAGCGCGCAAGAAGAAAGAGGGTTCTGCGCCCAAATATGCCATATTTTTAGATGCTACTTGGGCGCTGGAATCCAAAGAGTAGCTCGCGGGTGTATTGTAAATCCGCGACACCAAGGCATGTGGTGCACAAGCTTAGTGACAGAAGAGAGGACACGGAGCACAGTTTGGTATAAGTTGAATGGGGTGCGTACTTGATTCCTGTACGTTTGGCCCAATAAACATTCCATCGTCGACGGTCCCCACTACCACAGTGGCACACACTGCGCACAGCCAAACCATGTCAGAATAGACGCCATAGAAAGGACATTAAATGACATCGATAACGTTGAAATTTTGAAAGCTGAAGCTCGAAAGCAGTAAATTCCAGGAGACGGTCGTGCAGCTGACAGATAAGAAGGAAAAATTGGACGCGTTCGAGTCGGATCGAGCCCTTGTCGGTGAGTTACATAATATGAACGCTGACCAAGACCATTTCTACGCGTGGTCAGGCATTGGCATAGCACTGCCACAGAACTTCTTTTCCCCTTCCGATGACACAAATGACAAGGAGTCAAGGACTATATTTGTTAACAGCACAAATAGACCGAAAGTCGGTCTGTCTATGAAGGACAGCAAGCTGTGATGTGTCGACAAGTTCATCTTCATAGACAGGTCGGTCACCGGCCTACAGCACAAACACCAAAAAGCTCAAGCTACTCGAATCCTCGAATATTATTTACCCCCCGCTCGCTGATACCATGACGTAGGTGGGCTGCCAGGGACCTGCTTCAAAGTTCGAAAACACCGAAGAATTCTTTTAGCATACGTTAGCACGGTACACACCCGACACCTATGATAAGCACTATTATTGATCGTGATTCAGTACATACGGCCGGGTTCATGAATCTTGCTTGCGATCAGGGTTCCTTGCGGAAAGGATATCCTATCTATCGGTATGTAGAGTATACTGCGTATCCACCACTTCGATCAAAGTTTCGCAAATTTATCTAGGCCGTCTCGTTGAATTGACATCCTTGACTTGAATATCTACTGTACTAATTCATTCAATTCGGCAGGCTGTGTGACCTGTGACCCACCTGACGAAATTTTGATTTCGGCAAATTAACCATATTTGGTGCGATTTTGATGGATTTGTAAGCTTTTTTGGCCTTCTGAATGTGTTTTTGGGGCATTTTGACCGATTTTGCGTGACCTCTGTGACTTTTCGTCAATTTGGAGGGCCTGTGACCCGTGACCGCCGAATTGAATGAACTTGATATTATCTCACCACCTCACGACAGCGTGATTTGAAGGACGGTCGGTGTTTAGAATTACATAAGCGAGACGCGTGCGAGGATGGACGCGTTGTGGCACAGCTGCTGAATAACGCAACCACACACTCCTCTCTTTGTCTTCCACCTATTCTCATCTACCACCTCTATGGGAATTCATATATACATAGTTGGAAGAAACTAGGACACGGAAATTTACGGTAACGCTCATCTCTCAGCTTATTTTCTTATCGTTATTTCTCACTATAAATTTTACGCGTCATACATAAGACTTTTTTATTATTTCTTTTAGTGTATCACCCGGAAATTTCAATGGCTTCGGAATCCCAGTTCCTGAGGGCAGTTATGCCCGCCTGCCTACCGAGATTTCAACCAAACTGCGCTCGCTGTGCGCTGCCTCGCCGGCAAATGAGTCTGCCCTGGAGAACTTGATCAGGCTCCTAGTTGGAGGCACTGCAGCTCCCGATGCGTCGAATAAGGTGCAGAACAATGGGCGGAGAAGCAGGCCGCTACCAAGGCCATCGTAGCCACTCTCCTCCCTCTCCCCACTCCCTCTGGCTCTGGCTCTGACAGTAAAAAGCGGAGCAGAGAAGACTCGGCAGCCGCAGACGCCGACGAACACGACTCGCAGCAGTCAAGAAACCCCGTCTCGCTCCTTCCCAGCATCACCACCCGCCTTCGACCCCGGCGCACCCCTCTTCACCCTGCACTCCATCTCCACCACCTCCCCGTCCGTAAAAAGGTCGACATCACGATCCACGCGCCGCCGTGGTAATGACCCACCCCACCTCCAAAACCATCGAAGCGGTCGTCCCCACTACCTTCCTCCGCCGTGTGTTCATCGTGCCGACGAGGGGCAAGACGAAGCCGCATTGGACCGTGGTGCTTCTCTCGGGTGATGTTCCGAATGCGAAAGGCAAATCCTCCTCTTCCTCTTCCTCCTCCTCCGGTGGTGGTGGTGGTGGTACTTCAAGTGGTGCTAACGGTGCTTCGACTTCCAATTCTGAAAACCAACAAATCATATTCGGCATAGACGCTACCACCGCCTCTAATTCCTCTTTCAGCACCACCACCTACCCCTCTTCCTCCTCTTCCTCCTCCTCTCACCCCACTCAACCCACACACCAAGCCCTTACCAAATCAACCCCCACCCTCCCCTCCATCCACATCTTCCTCTCCCACCTCCCCCCAACCTCCTGACACCCCCCATCGAACCCTCCTCCCAAGGGGTATTCAAGAGCGCATGTCCAGGCATCTTGGGTACCTCTGCCTCTGCCTCTGCCTCTGCCACTTTATCCACGACTTCGACTACTCCCCAGGGCATCCCAGGCGTCGAAGCCTACCGCGGCGCCAAACCTGGCAACTTGTGGTTCGCCAAAGAAGGCGTGTTATGGGGCGAGAGCAAGCCGTGCGAGTTTTGGGCTGTGGGGGATTTATGGGGTGGTGGGGAAGGGGGTGTGAGGGTTGTGGGTGCCGGACGGACGTGCAGTGTTATTCTGACGAGGAGGGTTAAAGTCGAAGTTCAGGTTAGAGAGGGTAAAGAAAGCGGGGAAGATGAACAAGTAGAAGAAGCGAAAGAGGAAGAGGTGGAAGAAGAGGAAGAGGAAGAAGAGATGGGCGAAGAGACCGAATTCGGGATGATTGATTCTAAAGAACGTGAAGGGATCTACGAGTGGGTGAGGAAACATCGGCATTTATTCTTCTTTCCACCCCTCTTCTTCCTCCTCTTCCTTGTCAGGGCAAAAGCCCAACGGCACCGCAGCATTAACGGCAAGGGAAACGGCAAAGATAAACAAAACGTCGACCTCCACCTCTACCTCCAAATCCACCTCCAAGTCCACCTCAAACCAAACCCAAAACCTCAACCCGCCCCTTCCAAATCCACCCACCCAACCCACCCACCCTACACAGGCCCTCAAACCATCCGCACCATCCACACCCTCTCGGAGGACGACGACGAGGACGACGAGGACGATGAAGATTTCGGAGCGGATGTGGATGTAGATGATCTAGATGGGTCTGAGCGGTCTTCTGAGGAGGATGGAGGAGGAGGAGGAGAGCTCTTCTTCCGATGAGGGGGATGACAGTTACGATGACGATGACGACGAGGGTGCTGGTACTGGTAGAGGCACCGGTGGAGAAGCTGACGCAGACGTCGACCCCAACGCTGACCAAGACCAAGACCAAGACGAGCTAGACGAGCTAGACGAGCTAGACGAGCTGGACCAACTCGGCCTATCACAACCCCACCCCCTCAACCCAGCCCACCACCCCCTCCTCCGCCCCGGCGCGATGCCCAAACGGATGTCCAAAGCGGCGGTGCAGATGGTGGTTGGGATTGTTGAGGGGGCGTTTTTAGGGGGTTCGGATGCGGGTTCGGGTGGGGGTGTTAATGCTCCTGTTGCTGATGGAGAAGATGAAGAGGAGGAAGAGCAAGATGAGTTGGAAGATGAGCTAGAGCTGGAAGACGAGCTGGACGAATGAATGAATCGGGCTTTTTATGCGTTGTAATATTTACTGGATACAAAAACGAACATCATCCATTTGATTGAGAAATATATTTATTCTCCAGTGTCCTATAGGTTACGTTATAACGAAAAGAGCGTGTGGGGGGGGTACTCCCGTAACTATCTAAAGCTTGATGAAAAGAACAATCTAACGACTAACGAGTTGGATAGATTGAATGCATGTATGCGTGTACGTACGTAAGTAGAGTGTATACTATATACACAAATTATCCGACGTAAAATGAAGATGTAGAAAGTGCACCGGTGAGTACATTAATAGTAATAGATGAATAGATGAATGAAAAAGGTGTGTACAGTATGTAGTAAATAACCCAATATAAAAAAAAGGTCCGTCTCGGTGAAGAAACTATCTACATCAAAAAAGAAAACAACGACAACAATAGGAGGACGCGGAGGACGCGGGGGGGGAGGGTGGAGGACGGAGGAGGCGTATAGAGTGATAATCATGGACATGAACTTGGATTGGAGGGGTAGTGGTGGTGGGTGTAGTCGAGTTAGATGATGATCCGAATACAATAGTGATAAGTGAATAGCAGTAGTGAATGGGATATGTGCTCCAACCAAAATAAGAAGAAAAGAGAGGAAGAGAAAAAAGAGTCCTTGAGAAAGAGTAAGCATATACCCGGGAATAAAGAATCAAAGTTCAAGTTCGACACGTTCATGGGGCAGGTTTGAAGTCAAAAGCAGGGAGGTATGCGGGTGAAGGTGAGGGTGAGGGTGAAGGCGGATGAGGATGAGGATGAGGATGAAGGCGAAAATTAAGCCCAGGGTCATGAAGACAGCGATACAGCGAGCGTGATGAAGAAGATGCCGATGCTCAAAGACTGCGCGCCGAATATGCGTTGGTTTTGAACGGACAAGGACTGTGCGCCGCTCGTCTGCGTGGTAGGAGTAGTCGACGGGCTGGTAGATGTCGTCGTGGCGGACGCTGACGTCGACGAGCCTGAAGGAGATGAGCTCGTAGAGGAGGATGAAGAAGTCGAGGAGGACGAACTGGTACTCGTACTGCCGCTCATGCTCGTGCTCGAACTTGAACTGGTGGAACTCGAACCCGAACTTGAACTTGAACTCGTCGTGCTGGACACCGGCACGAAGTTCCCCGAAGCCAAAATGCTCATGGGCGTCACCGCGCCCGTATCGCTCTGGGCATTCTGATACGTCGCTCCATTGCCTGACGCCTTGATGAGAGACTGGAAGTTCCAGCCGTTCTGCTGGATGAGGGGGTACGCTTCGATGAACCCGCTGACGGTGATGTTGGTCAGTTCGTGTTCGAGGATGATGAGGCCGGGGTGTTTAGGGCCTGGGGAGGGGATGGGATGGGATGGGATGGGAGAATTAGCATCGAAGAAAGAATTGAAAATTAAAAGAAATTAAAATTATTATAAAATAAATGAAAATAAACTCACTGGCTAAGAATCCAGTCAGGGCGGTTTCGATGGGCGGCGTGGCTGTTTGAGCCCAATCTGCCGAGCTGAGAAAAAAGTTGGGTAAAGATCAAGTAAGTAAGCGTGGCCGAAGACGACGTGATGATGATGCGACTGGAGAGAGACTCACTCATGGTTCCACACCACGGTCGTCAGCCCAAAGATCTCCTTCGCGATAGCCCTAACGCGCATATCGGTATCGCCATAGGGCGGGCGCCAGTACTTGGGGACGCGACCGCCTGTTGAGTCGTAGATGATTTGCATCGTCCAGCCAAACTAAAATGGAAAAGATGGTAAAATATATGTAATCAGTGCCAAGAAGAAGAAAAAAGACAGAGATTCTAATATAAACGCACCTGAGCTACCAAATCCAGATTACTGAGCGTGGTCATGTAAGGATGGGTGTAGGTGTACGGCAATATCGTGTCCGGCGTTGAAGATGGACTCGAACTGGGTGGGATTTTGGAGGATGTTGACGCCGATCATGAAGTGTGTGTCGTTTTGCCTTGCGATTCCAAAAACTCGAGAAGAGTAGGGGAGAACTAGAATAAAAGCAGAAGAAAGAAGAAA